>CATNWA010020258.1:0-79472 GCA_951230385.1 Staurois parvus | reverse complement strand
AATGCATGAAAAGTTTACGTGCTTTTTAAAGGTTGTTTTGCAGGGGGAGGGTGGATTTTAGGAACCGCTTGACAACCAAATTGAACACGTGAGCCATGCTGGCGCAGGGCACAACCTTCCTTGAGCGGGGCAGACACCATGTTCTTCCGTTTTCGTCAACGGGTTTCCGATTTTCATTTGCGCGGAGACGCCACTGTCGTTTTCTCTTTCATTACACCAAAGACCCCCCTGTGGCTACGTTCGCCAAGGCAATACCAGTACAGCACAGCGTGACACCGTTGCGTCCCTGCACATGTGATATGCCGGTCGGGTAATGTGACTGGCACGGGGGTGGCGGCTGCGGACGACAATCGGCGGAAGAAGAGGGATAGAGGCGGACATCATTTGTTGACCAAAGGACGTGCAAACTTGGAGGCACCAAGCGGCGTGACCTGTCCAAGTTGCAGGAGCGGCTGTTGGCCGTGCACCAAACGGTTCACCCACCCAGTTGGGCCCGTTAAATGACATTGATAACTTGTCCCAGACCGTAGTTACAGCTCCAAACGACGGCGCTGCCGTTGGCACCTTTGGCAGAGACCTGACATGCTCAAATACTGGCCCACCAAGATCTCTTCTAAAAAACCAACAAATGTGAAATGCAGGGCTGGCACTGGCCTTTTTGGCGAAGAAATGAACGGCTTGGGCACCTCTCCACTCAATCTTCTTGCGGCTCGGCACAAGCCATCATTTCTCGGAAAGGTGCTGGAAGTCCCACCACTTTGAAAAGGGAGTGGACCTGCATCAGCACCACAACATGGGACAGGAAGGACGTTCATCCTTCTTCACCGTCGGAGTGCGTGCTCGTCAAACTGGTTGTCCTCTTGGAAAACGGATACCAAGAAAGACTGCTGACAGGGAATTCCGTGAAGAGGAGTAGCAGGAGAAGTGAGTAAATCTGAACGAGCGGAAGATGCCCAACTAGAGCGACAACTCCCCTCAGCAGAGGTGTTGGAGCCTTGACTGGCTGATAGAGGGCGATTGACGTCGGGTGACGGAGCACGTAACGGAGCGGGTGATGGAGCGGGGGCTGGGGCAGGCCGAACCGCCGTATCTTTATCACGGTTTTTCCCAGGCCACCGAATGGCGACGCTGCATATGCTGACACAACGCTGTAGTCCCAACATTGGCCCCCTGGCCACGCTTGACTTTCTGGCCACATAGTCGACATACGGCTACGTTTACTTCCTCGGGCGGCTTGACTCGAAAAATTGCCACACTGCCGAGTAGGAAACTTTGCCCCCGCTACTCCTCACTGGCTGACTGCTACTTCCTCCGTGCACACCGGCACCACTACTGGCCGTGGTGGTAGGCTGAAGTGGAGCTGGTGCTCTACTCCGTGGCCGTTTGTGGCTCCACTGACACTGCTGCGACCCTGCTGCCCTCTCCTGGGCAACCCACCGACTGTTTTTTGCTCGCTGGCAAGCTGGCACCCTCTTTTCCTGATGATGCGGAAGCAATAGCCTGATGACGACGAGGCTGCCAAGTGCGATCAGCCTCATCATCATCAATTATTAGGGTCTCCGCGTCACTACTAGCCCCCTCGGCTGCGTGTGGGTCAGGAGACAGACCTGTCTCGTAGACCGGCTACCGAGCCACTCTCCTCGCCAGTACTTCTTCGCCTGGCTGCTGAAGAGGCGGAAATGTCTCCCCCCCCGTTCCTGACCGCCCTCTCTTAGCTCTTCCTCACTGTACAGTGGGGCTGAGCCCACAGCATGCGATACTTCGCTTGGTGAGGGAACACCAAAGGACAGGGCAAGGTCGAGGACACGTGATTTCAGTGGGCTTGCTCCCGGGCCATGCCAACTAAACGGTTGTGTCTGACGTACCCACCGACCCGTTGGCTGTAGGTGTCAGAGGTGACCTGGGAAGAGGAAGACGACCGAGTCAACCAATCGATGACGGCAGGGTTTGTCGGTGGAGACACGACCGCTGGATGACACCGGGGAGCACTGGCCTCTGGCTGCGAATAGTGCTGCCTCGACCCCTTCCTCTGCTGCCACGTCTACTCGCTCCCTGAAACATTGCCTCCTCCTGCCACTCCTCTGCGTGTTGTCTGACATACTCTTTAATTCAATAAGCACCCCAAAAATAAAAACCGGATTTAACTCTTTGAACGTACAATAGTGGTTGTGAAGCAGAAAGTCAGTTTTATTGTACACAATCGGTCAATTGCAGCTTGTCGTTGGCTGTAAACTGTACGTTTATGTCACTGGAATGCACTAATCACCCAAAAAATATTACCGCCACCCGGCGTCTAAATGGATCTAACTCTTTGAACGTACAATAGTGGTTGTGAAGTCAGAAAGTCATTTTATGTAGCACAATCGGTCAATTGCAGCTTGCCGTTGGCTGGAAACTGTACGTTTCTGTCACTGAATGTTACTAATCACCCAAAAAAATATTACCGCCAGCCGCGTGTAATGGATTTAACTCTTTGAACGTACAATAGTGGTTGTGAAGCAGAAAGTCAGTTTATTTAGCACAATCGGTCAATTGCAGCTTGCCGTTGGCTGGAAACTGTACGTTTATGTCACTGGAATGCACTAATCACCCTAAAAAATATTACCGCCACCCGGCGTGTATAATGGATTTAACTCTTTGAACGTACAATAGTGGTTGGTGAAGCAGAAAGTCAGTTTATTTAGCACAATCGGTCAATTGCAGCTTGCCGTTGGCTGGAAACTGTAACGTTTATGTCACTGGAATGCACTAATCACCCAAAAAATATTACCGCCACCACCGGCGTGTAAATGGATCTAACTCTTTGAACTGTACAATAGTGGTTGTGAAGCAGAAAGTCAGTTTATTGTACACAATCGGTCAATTGCAGCTTGCCGTTGGCTGGAAACTGTAACGTTTCTGTCACTGGAATGCACTAATCACCCAAAAACATATTACCGCCACCCGGCGTGTAAATGGATGTACTGTATTTGCCGGCGTATAAGAGACGACTTTTTGACCCTTGAAAATCTTCTCAAAAGTCGGGGGGTCGTCTTATACGCCGGTACACAACATGTTTAGGGGGGCTGCGGCATTAAGTACAGGGGTTTGCAGGGGCTGATGTCTCTTACCTGGATCCAGTCCACGACGATCCGTCCAGGAAGCGCTCGGCGTCTCCTTCAGTTCGGCCACTGGATGTTCGTGCGGCTGCTCGCCTTTCCGCCTCCTCCACCGGTGAATTGGCCGCCAGAACTGTAGCTCATGGAAAGGCACACAGGCGGCCAATCACCGGCGAGGGGCGGAGCCGAGCGGACCCCCGCGCGAAAATTGAGTGCCGGAGCAGCAGTCAAGTGTTCTGTGTAGAGGTGCTGCTGCAACCACATACTGCTGGCTGCAGCAGCACCATACGAGAACAGGGTCAGCAAAGTCTCAGTGGGAGGAATAGTGCCCCATCATTGGTGTCACTGATACCAATGATGGGGCACTATTCCTCCCACTGACACCAATGATGGGGCACTATTCCCCCCCCCCACTGACACCAACGATGGGGCACTATTCCACCCCCCACTGACACCAATGATGGGGCACTATTTCAACCCCCTCACTGACACCAATGATGGGACAACCATTTCCTCCCACTGACACCAATGATGGGACACCATTTCCCCCCACTGACACCAATGATGGGGCACTATTCCTCCCACTGGACACCAATGATGGGGCACTATTCCTGCCACTGACACCAATGATGGGACAATCCATTCCTCCTCCACTGACACCAATGATGGGGCACTATTCCTCCCCACTGACACCATGAGCTGGGGCACTATTCCTGCCACTGATACCAATGATGGTGGCACTATTCCTGCCACTGATACCAATGATGGGGCACCATTCCTGCCACTGATACCAATAATGGGGCACCTATTCCCCCCACTGATACCAATGATGGGGCAACTATTCCTTCCCACTGATACCAATGATGGGGCACTATTCCTCCCACTGGTGTGCATTGGAAGAGGGGTAGTCTTATACGGCGAGTATAAGCCCCAAACACTAACATTTTATACAGGGAAAAGTAGGTGGGTCGTCTTATACGCCCAGTCGTCTTATACGCCGGCAAATACGGTAACTCTTTGAACGTACAATAGTGGTTGTGAAGCAGAAAGTCAGTTTATTTAGCACAATCGGTCAATTGCAGCATGCCGTTGGCCTGGAAACTGTACGTTTATGTCACTGGAATGCACTAATCACCCAAAAAAATATTACCGCCAACCCGGAGTGTATATATGGATTTAACTCTTTGAACGTACAATAGTGGTTGTGAAGCAGAAAGTCAGTTTATTTAGCACAATCGGTCAATTGCAGCTTGCTGTTGGCTGGAAACTGTACGTTTATGTCACTGGAAATGCACTAATCACCCAAAAAATATTACCTCCACCCGGCGTGTATATGGATGTTTAACTCTTTGAAACGTACAATAGTGGTTGTGAAGCAGAAAAGGTCAGTTTATTTAGCACAATCGGTCAATTGCAGCTTGCCGTTGGCTGGAAACTGTACGTTTCTGTCACTCGGAATGCACTAATCACCCAAAAAAATATTACCGCTAGCCGGCGTGTAAATGGATTTTAACTCTTTGAACGTACAATAGTGGTTGTGACAAGCAGTAAATCAGTTTATTTTGCACAATCGGTCAATTGCAGCTTGCCGTTGGCTGGAAACTGTACGTTTATGTCACTGGAATGCACTAATCACCCAAAAAAATATTACCACCGCCACCCGGCGTGTAAATGGATCTAACTCTTTGAACGTACAATAGTGGTTGTGAAGCAGAAAGTCATTTTTATTGTACACAATCAGTCAATTGCAGCTTGCCGTTGGCTGGAAACTGTACGTTTATGTCACTGGAATGCACTAATCACCCAAAAAAATATTACCAGCCACCCGGCGTGTATATGGATTTAACTCTTTGAACGTACAATAGTGGTTGTGAAGCAGAAAGTCGGTTTATTTAGCACAATCGGTCAATTGCAGCTTGCCATTGACTTAAACTGTACGTTTAAGTCACTGGAATGCACTAATCACCCAAAAAATATTACCGCCACCCGGCGTGTAAATGGATGTAACTCTTTTGAACGTACAATAGTGGTTGTGAAGCAGAAAGTCAGTTTATTGTAGCACAATCAGTCAATTGCAGCTTGCCGTTGGCTGGAAACTGTACGTTTATGTCACTGGAATGCACTAATCGCCCAAAAAATATTACCGCCACCCGGCGTGTATATGGATTTAAAGCTCTTTGAACGTACAATAGTGGTTGTGAAGCAGAAAGTCAGTTTATTTAGCACAATCGGCGGTCAATTGCAGCTTGCTGTTGGCTGGAAACTGTACGTTTATGTCACTGGAATGCACTAATCACCCAAAAAATATTACCGCCACCCGGCGTGTATATGGATTTAACTCTTTGAACGTACAATAGTGGTTGTGAAGCAGAAAGTCAGTTTATTTAGCACAATCGGTCAATTGCAGCTTGCCGTTGGCCGAAACTGTACGTTTATGTCACTGGAATGTACTAATCACCCAAAAAATATTACCGCCACCACCCGGCGTGTTATGGATTTTAACTCTTTGAACGTACAATAGTGGTTTGTGAAGCAGAAAGTCAGTTTATTTAGCACAATCGGTCAATTGCAGCTTGCCGTTGGCTGGAAACTGTACGTTTTAATGTCACCTGGAATGCACTAATCACCCAAAAAATATTACCGCCACCCCGGCATGTAAATGGATCTAACTCTTTGAACGTACAATAGTGGTTGTGAAGCAGAAAGTCAGTTTATTGTACACAATCGTCCAAATTGCAGCTTGCCGTTGGCTGGAAACTGTACGTTTCTGTCACTGGAATGCACTAATCACCCAAAAAATATTACCGCTACCGGCGTGTAAATGGATTTAACTCTTTGAACGTACAATAGTGGTTGTGAAGCAGTAAGTCAGTTTTTATTTTGCACAATCGGTCAATTGCAGCTTGCCGTTGGCTGGAAACTGTACGTTTATGTCACTGGAATGCACTAATCACCCAAAAAATATTACCGACGCCACCGGCGTGTAAATGGATCTAACTCTTTGAACGTACAATAGTGGTTGTGAAGCAGAAAGTCAGTTTATTGTACACAATCAGGTCAATTGCAGCTTGCCGTTGGCTGGAAACTGTACGTTTATGTCACTGGAATGCACTAATCACCCAAAAAATATTACCGCCACCCGGAGTGTATATGGATTTAACTCTTTGAACGTACAATAGTGGTTGTGAAGCAGAAAGTCGGTTTATTTAGCACAATCGGTCAATTGCAGCTTGCCATTGACTTAAACTGTACCGTTTAAGTCACTGGAATGCACTAATCACCCAAAAAATATTACCCGAGAATAGCCACCCGGCGTGTAAATGGATGTAACTCTTTGAACGTACAATAGTGGTTGTGAAGCAGAAAGTCCGTTTATTTAGCACAATCGGTCAATTGCAGCTTGCCGTTGGCTGGAAACTGTACGTTTATGTCACTGGAATGCACTAATCACCCAAAAAATATTACCGCCACCCGGTGTGTATATGGATTTAACTCTTTGAACGTACAATAGTGGTTGTGAAGCAGAAAGTCAGTTTATTTAGCACAATCGGTCAATTGCAGCTTGCCGTTGGCTGGAAACTGTACGTTTATGTCACTGGAATGCACTAATCACCCAAAAAATATTACCGCCACCCGGCGTGTAAATGGATCTAACTCTTTGAACGTACAATAGTGGTTGTGAAGCAGAAAGTCAGTTATATTGTACACAATCGGTCAATTGCAGCTTTCCGTTGGCTGGAAACTGAACGTTTCTGTCACTGGAATGCACTAATCACCCAAAAAATATTACCGCCACCCGGCGTGTAAATGGATGCAACTCTTTGAACGTACAATAGTGGTTGTGAAGCAGAAAGTCAGTTTATTTAGCACAATCGGTCAATTGCAGCTTGCCGTTGGCTGGAAACTGTACGTTTATGTCACTGGAATGCACTAATCACCCAAAAAATATTACCGCCACCCGGCGTGTATATGGATTTAACTCTTTGAACGTACAATAGTGGTTGTGAAGCAGAAAGTCAGTTTATTTAGCACAATCGGTCAATTGCAGCTTGCCGTTGGCTGGAAACTGTACGTTTATGTCACTGGAATGCACTAATCACCCAAAAAATATTACCGCCACCCGGAGTGTATATGGATTTAACTCTTTGAACGTACAATAGTGGTTGTGAAGCAGAAAGTCAGTTTATTTAGCACAATCGGTCAATTGCAGCTTGCCGTTGGCTGGAAACTGTACGTTTATGTCACTGGAATGCACTAATCACCCAAAAAATATTACCGCCACCCGGCGTGTAAATGGATCTAACTCTTTGAACGTACAATAGTGGTTGTGAAGCAGAAAGTCAGTTTATTGTACACAATCGGTCAATTGCAGCTTGCCGTTGGCTGGAAACTGTACGTTTCTGTCACTGAAATGCACTAATCACCCAAAAAATATTACCGCTAGCTGGCGTGTAAATGGATTTAACTCTTTGAACGTACAATAGTGGTTGTGAAGCAGAAAGTCAGTTTATTTTGCACAATCGGTCAATTGCAGCTTGCCGTTGGCTGGAAACTGTACGTTTATGTCACTGGAATGCACTAATCACCCAAAAAATATTACCGCCACCGGCGTGTAAATGGATCTAACTCTTTGAACGTACAATAGTGGTTGTGAAGCAGAAAGTCAGTTTATTGTACACAATCAGTCAATTGCAGCTTGCCGTTGGCTGGAAACTGTACGTTTCTGTCACTGGAATGCACTAATCACCCAAAAAATATTACCGCCCACCGGCGTGTAAATGGATTTAACTCTTTGAACGTACAATAGTGGTTGTGAAGCAGAAAGTCAGTTTATTTTGCACAATCGGCAAACTGCAGCACCAACTGTGCACGACAGCCACCAAAAAAAAAAAAACGGGTGTATGTCACTTTAAATTTTCGATTCTTTGATAGCTGTGGCCCTAAGTAACGATTCTGTGTCCCTGAGTAACGATTCTGTGTCCCTGAGTAACGATTCTGTGTCCCTGAGTAACAATTCTGTGTCCCTGAGTAACAATTCTGTGTCCCTGAGTAACGATTCTGTGGCCCTAAAGTCTCTGTGGCCCTAACTCGGTCCTCAATACACAGAGGTCTGTCTCTCTTGAATGACCGAGGCTAATGGAGAATTCTAAGATGGCCGCGATTTATAGCTCCACCATTACACAGTGCTGGCTGGCTGGCTGCTGATTGGCTAATGCGATCACATGTCATGATTCATGACTCATGAATGCATTATGGGTCAGCGCGCCTTGTCTGCGCGCCTTCCCAGAGATCCCCGCCCCATCTTCTCTGTCCATTTTCTCCTGTCGCCACACATGTCGCCGCCATTTTTGGGAAAATTCGATACGTGCATCCGAAGTTTCTTCGGATTTGTCGCGAATAGAATTTTGCCAAATTTTCGGAACGAATTCCACTTCGTCATGTTCGCTCATCTCTAATAATAATACATTTAATTCAACTGATGGCAACATATTCTGAAAATGTCAGATCGTTTGGTAAATCACACCAAAAGTTATTCACATTAAGCTATATTTTACAATGCTAAAACATTTAATGTAAACAACTTAATGTAAAAAGAGCTTAAAGTCCCAAACATGTCCTAGAAGTGCAACGTTTCAAGTCAATTGATTGAGGTTTAGGCACATTATGGTACATTAAGCTCTTTTTACATTAAGCTGTTTACATTAAATGTTTTAGCATTGTAAAATATAGCTTAATGTGAATAACTTTTGGTGTGATTTACCAAATGATCTGAAATTTTCAGAATATGTTGCTATAGATAGAGTCTTCTATTGTGTGACGTTTGGGGGAAATTGGGTTAACATCTAAGCTCTATTGTGTACACTAAGCCACATTAAGCTCCCCAAAAAATAAGCTTAATGTCCCCCATTTTCTTTGTGAAATCTATGAAACTTCTAGGGAATGTTTGGGATGTTGAGAACTTGGGCTGTGGAAAGTTTCAAGTCAATTGATTGAGAGTTAGGCAGTTTATTACATGTTAAGCTACATTAAGCCATTTTCACATTAAATGTTTTAGTCTGTCCCCTGGTTTTGGGTCAATTTAAGTTTAATTATTTCAATGTCAAAATATACTGTATATATGCAGGTGTGTGTGATATATATATATATATATATATATATATATATATATATATATATATATTATATATATATAAAATTAGCAGTACTGCCTCTTGCCATTTTGTCAGAACACTCTGGTGTCACTCAGGGTCTTCAACTATGCAGACTAAGGGGCTTTGTGATGACTGTTTTGAACAAATCAAGTTTTGCAGTTTTCTCCAGCATTGGTAAGTCCTGGTTGGGTTCTGGAGCCTGGAACCTTTGTAGAGACTTGGGAGGGGCGAAGCCCCCAACCCTGGGCTTTAGTTTTGCTTTCAGCCAGAACACTGATTGTGCAGCTTTGCCCAAGCCTAATATTAAGAAGTAAAATAGAGTTGAAGGCTCCAGCCAGGAGAGAGAGAATTGTGGGAGAACTGAAGGAGGAACAAAAAGGGGCATTGGCCTGAGGCCAGAGCAGCAGTGCTGCAAGTGGGAACCAGGAGGCTGAATACACATTTCTTTTGTGAAAGAAGATTGCTGAAAAACCCTTCTTGGTCAAATCTCTACAACTACCTTTTCAGGAGTAGCATGGAACTGCTTGCAGACAGCCAGTGTTGGCCAATGGAGACACTGCGTCTGTACGGACTCACCGGTACATCTGAGTTTAAAAGCTATGCAGGGTCGGGTGCATAGCTTTGAACTCACACTTTAAATTCATGGCCATGCACCTCTTCCTGCACACCTTTCAAACTCTGATGTACAGGTGCATCTGTACTCCAAAAGACATGCTGGTAGGTTAATTGGATCCTGTCTAAATTGGCTCTAGTATGTGTATGTATGAATGTGAGTGAGTGAAGGACCTTAGATTGTACACCCCTTGAGGGTTAGGGACTGATGTGAATGTACAATATATATATATGTAAAGAGCTGCGTAAATTGACGGCGCTATATAAGTACCTGAAATAAATAAATAAAATCTGTACAGCTGCTGAATTTCTTTACACTAACATAGGCTGCCTTCACGCACATCCATATTGCTCCAGATGCATAAACAACCCTTGCATTCTTGTATGGACCTTTGCAAGCATGTGAAGGAGCGCTTATTTTGTGCAGGAGTGCTAACAATTATGTCATAATATAAAATATTGTGGCGGTCATTATTTTTGCTGCTACAACTTTTTTTTTTTTTTTATTGACCTGCTATACCACAGCTTTCTGTAGTTACGTGCTGTAGGGTGTATAAGAGGGTGTAAAGTTTACACTCAGACCCTAAGATCCAAGGTGCTGAAATGGACTGGTGATCTTTGGAAGACATAAGGGTTGATTTACTAAAACTGGAGAATGCAAAATCTGGTGCCACTCTGCATTGAAACTAATCGGCTTCCAGTTTTTTTTGTCAGAGCTTAATTGAAAAAGCTGGAATTATTTGCTGGTTGGTTACCTTGCCCAGCTTCACCAAATTTTGCACTCTCCAGTTATAGTAAAGTACACCAGAGTGATTTGCTGGAAAATGACTGTTGAGAGTTATTCCTGGCACTGCTCTTTCCTGACAACTTCTGTCCATAGCACTGTTCCCTTGTAATGTACTGACCATGATACTGACCATGACCGCTCTGCGGCCCTATATGTCCTTAATTTAGACATACTTTGAGTTAAGATCAATGATAGTATGGAGGTTGCCAGGGGAGGCCTCATCAAAATTTTGCTAGAGGGTCCCATGATGTGTAGTTATGTCCCTGATAAAAAGACTAATGATAGATGGTAATAAGCTGTGACTGATCGTGATGACATTTGGAGTGGGTATTAGTGGAGTATACATTACAAGTACTGTCAGTGTACCTATAGTGACTTTACTAAAAGGCCTTTATGTGCATATAAGTGTGTGTTTTAAATTTAGGCATCATGTTCTACTATAAGGGGAAAAAAATCTAAACAAGGAGTTCAGAAGTACTACTCTATAATACATACATGCAATATATATAGTAAGATATTAATCTAGCCCGGGAATGGTCATTGTTTTGTAAGACAGAAACATGATAGAAAGAAGAAACCATTGGATTGTTCTGGGTACTCTTAGAAGGGAAATGCAAAAAATAATAATGTAAACTGAAATGTTACTTTTAACTTTTACCCCTTATGTTGAAAAAATAAGTATTCTAAACAATTATTTTTTATTTTTTTTTTGTTTTTGATCCCCAATATTTTGTCATGTTTTAATGTAGTTAAATGTTTGCGGTACATAATGCATGATGATTAATATACTATAGAACTAGAGTAAATTTTAAAAAATTTTGTCAAAAAGCATGATAATTTTAATTTTATTTTACATTTTATTCATATCCAGTTTGGATTTAGTGTGCTGAGGTATGCATGTAATTAACAAAAAAAAAAAAAAAAATAAGTTTCTTACCTTTAGAAAACAGGAGTAATTGAATAAGGTTCATGCTTGCTTGCCTCTAAAATCGCTTGTGGTTTACCATGATAAGTATTGCGATATTATATACTACCCGTAAACTCTTCTTGTCAACCTCCTCCTCTTTCTGGAAGACATTGTTGAATACATATCCTGTAATATCTAGAAACTAAAACAAACTTTTTTTTTTTCCTTTTTTAAATGTAAATGCTAAACTATTGACCTTTTCAGCTTTCTGAACGTGTCTATTAGCTCCAAAGTCCCAAGAGGTTAAAGTGTATCTCAACCAAACAGCAAAAGTAATATTTCAGCTCATTTGTCCTTAATATGGTGGCTGCACTCTTTTTTAAAGCTTATTTTGCTTTTTCACCTGTTAATCCTGCAAATAACTCACTTCCTCTTCTTGGGTGGCTACGTCATTCCTCTATATCAATGGAGCGAGCCATAGTTGTCACCCAAGGCTGCGCTTCTAATGTGAACTCCAAACATGTTTGTATTTTTTCATGTCCAATACATTGGAGGTAGGGCAATTTTAGATCTTATAGAAGATACAGTGCCTTGAAAAAGTAAATTGAAATTTTCCACATTTTGTCATGTTACAACCAAAAAACGTAAATGTATTTTATTGGAATTTTATGTGATAGACCAACACAAAGTGGCACATAATGGTGAAGTGGTAGGAAAATGATAAATTGTTTAAATTTTTTTTTTACAAATATGTGAAATGTGTGGTGTGCATTTATATTTAGTCCTCTTTACTCTCATACCCCTAACTAAAATCTAGTGGAACCAATTGCCTTCAGAAGTCATCTAATTAGTAAATAAAGTCCACCTGTGTATAATTTAATCTCAGTATAAATACAGCTGTTCTTTGAAGCCCACAGAGGATTGTTAGAGAATATTAGTGAACAAACATTATCATGAAGGCCAAGGAACGCACCAGACAGGTCAGGGATAAAGTTGTAGAGAATGTCAAAGCAGGATTATATTATGAAAAAAATATTCCAAGCTTTGAACATCTCACGGAGCACTGTTCAATCCATCATCCAAAAAAGTAAAGAGTATGGCACAACTGCAAACCTACCAAGACATGGCCTTCACCTTAACTGACAGGCTGCAAGGAGAGTATTAACCAGAGAAGCAGCCAAGAGGCCCATGGTAACTCTGGAGGAGCTGCAGAGATCCACAGCTCAGGTGGGAGAATCTGTCCACAGGACAACTATTAGTCGTGCACTCCACAAATCTGGCCTTTATGGAAGAGTGGCAAGAGGAAAGCCATTGTTGAAAGAAAGCTATAAGAAGCCCCATTTTCAGTATGCAAGAAGCCATGTGTGGGACACAGCAAACATGTGGAAGAAGGTGCTCTGGTCAGATGAGACCAAAATTTTACTTTTTGGCCTAAAAGCAAAATGCTATGTGTGGCGGAAAACTAACACTGTACATCACCCTTAAAACATCAGCGGGGACAGGGAAGCTGGTCAGATGGGAAGATGCATGGAGCCAAATACAGGGCATTTTTAGAAGAAAACCTATTGGAGTCTGCAAAAGACTTGAGACTGGGGCAGAGGTTTACCTTCCAGCAGGACAACGACCCGAAACATCCAGAGCTACAATGGAATGGATTTGGATCAAAGCATATTCATGTGTTAGAATGGCCCAGTCAAAGTCCAGACCTAAATCCAATTGAGAATCTGTGGCAAGACTTGAAACTTGCTGTTCACAGACTCTCTCCATCCAATCTGACAGAGCATGAGCCATTTTGCAAAAAATTAGCAAAAATTTAACTCTCTAGATGTGCAAAGCTAGTAGGGACATACCCAAAAAGATTTGCAGCTGGAATTGCAGCGAAAGGTGATTCTACAAAGTATTGATTTAGGGGGGTGAATACAAACGCACACCACACTTTTCAGATATTTATTTGTAAAAAAATGTTGAAAGCCATTTATCATTTTCCTTCCATTTCATAATTATGTACCACTTTGTGTTGGTCTATCACATAAAATCCCAATAAAATACATTTACTTTTTTTGGTTGTAACATAATAAAATGAGGAAACTGTCAAGAGGTATGTTATAATATATAAAAAATCCTCCTGTGCTTATATGGAGTATATTAAATAGTATATATTATAAAGCAGCTCACACTCAAAACTGAACCTTAAACAGTGAAATAACTAATAAATAATATAGTGCAGCGTTAGATAGTATTAAAAAAATAAATAAAGAATAAATATAATTAAAGTGCAACACTGTGCGCAAATATGTGAGGCCAAACCTATGTGATCTCAGGTTCTGCTGAATTAACAGAACAATAAATAAATACAAAAACCCCTCAACAATTCATAAATAAACCACACATTAAAGTGATAAGTAGAGATGAGCGAATTATTCAAAAATTCGGTTCGGCTGATTCGCCGAATTCGCCGAATAAATTTGCTTCGAGCCGAATATATTCGCTGCGAATATAACTTATAAAAAGGGTGTTTCTAGGCTTCAGCGAGCCTTTATATTAGTGCAGAACACTGTACCTTTAATTTAAATGCCCTTGGAGTCTGCTGGGGAAGAGAAATAATACTGTCAGTCAGTATGACATGCAGATGAGTGCCGTCGATCTTAGAATCACCGCACACTTCACTCATTTGGGCAGTCACGGGGCCAAAACCAGAGTGTGGAGCCACAGTGTGGCGGTGGAGGCAGCAGCAATGGGAGGCCATACAGCACCCTATGACAAAATGGAACCCACCAGCAGTGTGAGGAGACCTGAAAGTGGCACATGGCAGAGTGTGGCGATGGAGACAGCAGCAATGGGAGGCCGTACAGGGACCCATGACACACTCTGGACCTGGCAGCAGCATGAGGAGGCGGTACAGGGGCCCATGACAGATTACGGGCCTGGCAGCAGCATGAGGAGTCGGTACGGGGGCCCGTGGCAGATTACAGGCCTGGCAGCAGCATGAGGAGGCGGTACAGGGGCCCATGGCAGAGTGGCGGAGCGTAAGCAGCTAAAATTGAAGGCCATACAGAGGCCTATGTTAAAAAGTCCCCCCAGCAGCAGCGTGGGGAGACGACTATCAAGAGTCCAATGGCAGAGTGGCGGAGCAGAAGCAGCTTCAATTGAAGGCCATACACAGGCCTAGGTTTAAAAGTCCCTCACAGTTAATTCCAATAACGAACTCTACTCCTCCGTGCAATCTACTTACGAGACCCTGGGCAGGTCTGGGTCCAATTTGTGGTAGAGACTGGTTTTGTTCAGCCATGCTTGAGTGAGTAATAACAGGTCTGTGCTGCCCTTTGGTGTCTGGCTTAATGCGCACAACACTGAACGTCCCAGCGTTTGTCAACGATTTGCCGTTAAGTGATGCAAACCCGCTGAACCACGTTCATGAGGAGCCGGTACAGGGGGCCATGAATCAGTATGGACCTGGCAGCAGCGTGAGCAGACGACAGAGGCACATGGCGCAGGGTGGCGGTGTAGGCAGCATTATTCTGAAGCCATACACAGGCCTAGGTTAAAAAGCGGAAGCCGTCAGCAGCGTGAGCAGACGACAGAGACACTGTGTCCCTGAGTAACGATTCTGTGTCCCTGAGTAACGATTCTGTGGCCCTAAAGTCTCTGTGGCCCTAACTCTGTCCCTTAATACACACAGGTCTGTCTCTCTTGAATGACCGGAGGCTAATGGAGAATTCTAAGATGGCCGCGATTTATAGCTCCACCATTACACAGTGCTGGCTGGCTGCTGATTGGCTAATGCGATCACATGTCATGAATGCATTATGGGTCAGCGCGCCTTGTCTGTGCGCCTTCCCAGAGATCCCCGCCCCATCTTCTCTGTCCATTTCTCCGTCGCCACACATGTCGCCGCCATTTTTGGGAAAATTCGATTCGTGCATCCGAAGTTTGCTAATCTTCGGATTCGTCGCGAATCGAATTTTTCCAAATCTTCGGAACGAATTCCACTTCGTCATGTTTGATTCGCTCATCTCTAGTGATAAGTGCAAAGATGTGGCCAAATAATGTGTATATATATCACATATACACATATACTAAACTCTGCAATAAATATAATATTAATCTATCAACCCCTAACACAAAAAATATGTGCCACACTTAAAGTGATAAGTGCAAAATAGTGACCAAACTGATCCAAATTACATAATGAGTATATATAACAGAATGATAAAAGTTCATAAATCCTCTATTAAAGTGCTCAAACAACAAAGTTCATGCAAGGTGATAAAAGTGTTGATTGCTGTGTTGGTGTCAGCACACTTATCCTCCGTGTCTAAAATGCTCCCTCACCTCCACTCTGCAACCCTAATGGGCCACTAAGCCTCCAGGATCAATCCTAGATCCTTCTCCAGCAGTATCTGGTATCCTCTTATTTCTTCCTGTGGTTCACCTCTCAGATAAATAGTCTGACCTCCAGACCTCCCAGGATTGTGTCACCAGCTCTGCGTATCACTCACCATAAATAATGGAAAGTGAAAGAAAAGATCCTCATAGTGCAGTATTTTAGTGGTAAACAGACTCTTTAATTAAAAAATTGCCCACTCACTTGATAAGCTTCAATCGTACAGCATAAAAACAGTCTACACCTCATGCCTGGGTGTACTGCATGGGTTAGGACTCTTTTTGGGTGTGCCAAGATGGTGCCCATACCGCAAGTACATCACCACGTACCGGAAGCTGCGTCACGGCGTACCTACGCATTGCGTCACTATACCACGTGACTTCAGCAGCTTCCGGTCCGCGGGGATGTACTTCCGGTATGGGCGCCATCTTGGCACACCCAGAAAGAGTCCTAACCCATGCAATACACCCAGGCATAAGGTGTAGGCTGTTTTTATGCTGTACGATTGAAGCTTATCAAGTTTACTACTGTATTCACTAAAAATATTCTTAGCTTTTTAAAAAGAAAAAGAAAAAAATAACACAGCCACCACATCTAAGGACATTTTTTTTCTTTTTTTTAAGGGGGGGGGGGATTTATTATCCTTTAACCACTTGCCATCCTGAGGATTTACCCCCTTAATGACCAGGCCTCTTTTTGCTATTCGACACTGCACTATTTCAACTGATAATTGCACGGTCATGCAATGCTATACCCAAACGAAAATTACGTCCTTTTTTTCACATAAATAGAGCTTTCTTTCAGTGGCATTTGATAACTTGTGCGCTTTTTATTTTTCGCGAACAAAAAAAGAAAACTATATTTTTTTACTTTCAGCTGTAAAAAATATATAGTAAACTCAAAGTTAGTTATAAATTTAGGCCAAAATGTATTCTGCTACGTTTTTGGAGAAAAAAAAATCCCAATAAGTGTATATTGATTGCTTTGTGTGAAAGTTATAGTGTCTGCAAACTATGGTATAGATACTGCAATTTACAGCATTTTTTTGCTATAAAGCGTTGCACTAGTTTAACTGACAATTGCGCGGTCATGCAATATGGTACATTAATTACATTTAAGTCCTTTTTTCACACAAATAGAGGTTTCTTTTGGTGGTATTTGATCACCTGTGCACTTTTTATTTTTGGCGCTATAAACAAAAAATGTTTTGAAAAAAAAATTGGGAAGAAAAACAATATTTTTTCTAATTTCTATCATAAAAAATATCCAAAAAACTCAAATTTCATCATTAATATAGGCCAAAATGCACTCTGCTACATATTTGTGGTTAAAAAAAATCCCAATAAATGGTATAGATACTGCAATTTACACAGCTTTTACTTTCTGACTGCCCATCACATTTCTTGAGGTGTTAAAATACCAGGACAGTACAAACACCCCCAAATGACTTCTTTTCGGAAAGTAGATACCCTAAGCTATCTGCTGAGAGGCATATTGAGTCCATGGAAGATTTATTTTTTTTTCCACAAGTCTGTGTAAAAAAAAAATGTTTTTGTCATTTTCTAAAAAGTTGTCACTTAAACTATATATTTCTCACACAAGCCATGGGTATATGTGGAATCACACAACAAAATACATTCTGCTACTTCTACCGAGTATGGGGATATCACATATGTGAGACTTTTTGGGAGCCTAGCCACATACAGGAGCCTGAAATCCAATGACCACTTTGAAAGCCTGAAGGTGCGTAACTTCCTCATTTCACTTCCTCACTACCTATCATAGTTTCAGAGGCCCTGACATGCCAGGATAGCACAAAACCCCCTGAAACGACCCATTTTTGGAAAATAAACACCCCAAGGAATTTAAAAAGAGGCATGGTGAGTATTTTGCAGATCTCATTTCTTTCTCACAAGGTTTTGAAATCTAAAAAAAGAAAAGAAAAAAATATATTTTTGTTCTCTTCATTTTCCAAAAATTTGTGGCAACAAACAAGATCTGCAAAATACTCACCATACAAATTCCTTGGGGTGTCTCCTTTACAATTATTTGGGGGGGGGGGGTATTTGGTGCTATCCTGGCATTTCAGGGCCTCCGAAACTGTGATAGGTAGTCAGGAATTGTAATGAGGAAATAAAGCCCTTTAACAGCCTGAGGGTGCTTATTGGATTTTATGGTCCTGTACTTGGCTAGACTGCCAAAACGTCTCGCACATGTGGTACCCCCCCCATCCTCGGGAGAAGAAGAATATATTTTTGGGAGTATTTCCACATACACACACGGCATGTGTGAGCAATACATCATTTAAGTGACAATTTTGTGTAAAAAAAAAAAAATTTTTTTTTTGTCATTTTCCAAAAACTTCTGGTAAAAAAATTAATTCTTCTATTGACTCAACATGCCTCTCAGAAAATAGTTTGGAGTGTCTACTTTCAAAAAAGGGGTTGTTTTGGGGGGTGAGGGCATTTTATGCCCAGCATTAGAAGTTTATGCCACACATCATTCACTCTTCTGACCACCTGAAGACCAAGCCTTTTCTGACACTTTTTTTTCACAAAAAAAAAATCTGTACTTTTTTCTAGGAAATTAATTTGAACCGCCAAACATATACTTTTTTAAAACAGACATCATAGTGAATACAATGGTGGGTGTTGCAATTTTTTATGCCGCATAGTACTCGCGCAGCGATTTTTCAAATGCAAAGTTTTTGAAAAAAATACACTTTTTTTTTATTTTAATGCACAAAAACACAATATATTGGCCAATTATTTGGTAACATATAAAAGATGATGGCTCATCTGCATACATAAAATAGCGGAAATGGAAGAACACATTTTAATTGCCTGAGACACTCCTGCCAAATTTGCTTCTAAATGGGCTTGTTGGACACATTTCCAGACAACCGAAGAGTTCGCTCTATTGATTGACAAACCATTGCCCCAATAAAGACATTACAGCCCACCTATAAGACCACCCATATATGCCTGGTTTTCTCCAGGCTACTCTTCTCTGAGGAAGGGATTTAACATTGAGATCCTATCTGGTTGCGCTCCTTCCCCTTCACCTCACGGCCTTCTATGGTGTGTGGGGGGGGGGGTGATGCTTTGGTGTCCGGCAGAGAGGGCTAGAGACACATGCTACCCCCCTCTGTCATCCTTCCTTGATAACTTAAGTTATGTTTCGTAACACTCATCTCCCCCCCCCACCTTCCCTTCTTTTCCCTCCTTCCCTACCCCTCCCTCCTCTCTCTCTCTCCCCTCCCATTTTTTTTCTTTTTTCTCTCTCTTTTCCCTTTCTTTTGCTGGGATGGTGCTTCCGGCATGCTAAACTGAACATTTTCATACCTGACCTAGAATCACATTATCAATCAACGTACCTCAGTGTAATTTCTCCACATCCATCGTTCTCAAAAATGTTCTCTAATGTCAATGATTCCATGTTCTGGTCTATCATGAATCTATGCACGATATTGACAATAGGTTCTTATGACCATAGTTACTCAAAACCTGTTTATTTTTTGTCCTTCTAGATTCACATCCTCCTCTTAGTTCTCTAAGTTGTTGTTTGGGGTCTGCCCTCTCATTCTTCTGTGTTCAACTTCCGTGCCAAGTTTTTTTTTTCTTTCTTTCTTTTTGTCTGTCTTACTTTTGTTATAAAGGCTAGATGCTTCTAGCAAACTGTTGCCCCGTGCAATGGCTACAAACTGCATACATTTTTAATATCCATAGGCAATGCTTTAAAAGCCTTTACAAGCTACCATTTTAGATTTACAGAGGAGGTCTAGTGTTAGAATTACTGCCCTTGATCTGATGTTCGTGGTGATACCTCATATGCATGGTGCAACCGATGTTTACATACTGGCACAGGGTCAAAGCTGGCGCACGCAGGTGTACGTGAGTGCTTTATTTTTTTTAATCACTTTTAATGCTATCGCATATATTTTAATGCTATGGAAATATTCCCTATAACTTCAATGGGCATTTTCATGTATTCTTTTTTGAGAAATCAGACTCTAGATATCTCCTCTGTCCTTACATTATCTAATCTCACCAAGATTGGTGTGATCAGATGCTTTCCCAATTTACAAATGGCGCTGTTTATATCCTGCAAAACTGAAGTGATGAAATGCTCGTAGCTTCCGATTTCTTAGACTATAAAGATGATTGACACCATTCCGGTCTCCAATCAGCTTTATGGTCAGCTGGCAGAAACAGCGCCTGCATTCTCAGGTTCCCCCGATGGCACAGGACTGCCCATGAAGGCCGTGTAATGCAGCGGGGGAGGGGGGCATCTTCTCATGCTGCTTGTAAAAGCAATTCTACAGCTAATTAGCCACTAGAAATTTCTGCCAGAAAAACTGTGTAGTATTCCCACCATTAGAATATACCACCCTGCATCCACCCACTTCTAATGGTGGGCACACATTAGGTCGCACGGTGCCATATGCACCAATTCAAAGATTTTATAAATGTCTAAATAGTGGCACGCTTGAATAAAAATTGTCCACGTATAAGTGGTACCCCATATGGAAAAAGGATGATACCAAGCCCCAAACTATCTTGCCACTACTCCCCATGTAGTCTGGGCATCTGGGGGGCTCCACGTGACTATCTTTTCCTTCATAATTCCAAAACTTATATGTATAGCCTGTTGCCCTCTCACAGGTCTTATACATCTTGACCCCATATCTGGCACGCTTGCTGGGGAGAAATTGTTTGAAATACAAGGCAGCCAAAAAAATTAAGTCTGTGGACTATTACAACCGCAATTCATTTTTTTAGTAATACCCATGTTGAGGGTTAGGCCCAAAAAAAATGTAAATTCGGAAACCGTAATGGGTTTCCATGTGAATGGTCTGGCAAGGTTTGAATTTGTGTTGGCAGCAATTAATTGTGCATATAAATTGCTTTGATCCACAATCAATGCATACAGATCCTCCGTGAAAAACAGCTCCAAAAAATCAAGGGGAGTAGTTACATTTCCTGTTTTCACCTGAATTCCGGGTTGGGCAGTGAATG
This sequence comes from Staurois parvus, assembly GCA_951230385.1. Taxonomy (NCBI): domain Eukaryota; kingdom Metazoa; phylum Chordata; class Amphibia; order Anura; family Ranidae; genus Staurois; species Staurois parvus. The sequence continues at coordinate 58,514 of CATNWA010020258.1, read as the reverse complement.
GGGTACAGGTGCTGCAGAAGTTGTGGGTTGCCAATCGGGATTTGCAAGCACATCCGGAAGGATACTAGGGGCTCTATGGGCCTGAGTGTGAATTCTTGGTGGTTGTAGGACAATACTTGTGCTCGCCACCGCACCAGATTGTACTGCACTTATGGGACTCGCCACGTCACCAAGTAATACTGTAGTACTGGTATGTGAAAGACCAGGATGTACTAGGCCGCTGGTACTCGCCAGTTCACCAAAAGGTAGCACGGCACTAGTACTGGCACTCTGCTGCATATGAGAGTCATCAAAATTTACCGGCAAGTGCTAACAGAGATCAGGCCTGATTCTGGGAACACTGAAGGTTTGTGTGCAATGTATCAAGTGACAGTGACCTACTGACACTGCATTTGCTGGGGGAGAAGGGGGGGTAAGTGTTGGGACTAAACACATGTCCATGATATTCTAGGTCAACAGGAAATGTGTCAGGGCTCCAGGGTGTGACCAGAGGTATGTGACTGACGCAGGGAAACGCAGGCTTCAGATAAGTTATAAACAATATAATTTATTAAAGACTAACAATACAAACATAAACGCAGTGCAATACTAAAACATAACACAGTGCAAACGAACCAAACCAAACCACCCACAGATAACAGTACATACAATGCAAGCGTCGTCAGGCAGGCCGGGTCAATAACAATCGGGCAGGTAGGTACATGGGGTCAGGCAGAGAATGGTCGGGGTCACAAGCCAGGGATGAAACAGGAGAAGTCAGCAGAGGTCTGGATCAGGCAGGGTCAGCAACGAATCAGTCAGACAGGAACAGGAACAGGACCAGGAACAGGGATGCAGGTAACAAGATACAGGGCCCAGGAAAAACACACACCAAGGCAGAGACTGCAGGTCTGGCCATCCCTTAAATATACCTGCATGATCAGCTTCAGGTGTTTGGCTGGCTGCAGGGTTGAGTCTCTGATTGCCGGGAGCACCCGCTGGCCAGCCCTGGTACTGCAGCCCACAAGGCAGGTGAGTCCCACCATTACTGGCAAGTCCATTCCAGACAAAATGTGTTTTAGTGATGCTGGACAATATTTAACCTGGAAAGGTCCAATGGATGGCAGTGCAGGACGACATGGAACTTTTTTAATATAGCATAGTGGGTTGATCAATTGGAATTAAAAGAAAAAAATAAAGCTGGAGATGGGCATTAAAAAGTCTCACAACAGAAATGAACCTGTGCTTTGCCTATTTGCCTATTTTGGGTAAAGCAACAGGGCATACTTGACCAGTCCTATTTGGGTGATACATTTCCATTATTCCCACCCTGCTTATGTTGACAGTGCTGAATGCCTGAGTGTCTAATCACCAAGCACAGTGCTATCACATGGAAGGAAGGGGAGTGAAACACATTCTTTCCCATGATGAGAAGTACTGGGTATTAGTCTTTCTTTCTAGTGGTAAGCAAGAAGGTGGTAGTTGGAGGAAGGGGGTTTGAAGTGATTGGGTGGGAGGGAGCTGGGCATTTTTGTTCCCAGAAAATAGACACACTTTTTAATAACTGTCTTTAAAAAAAAAAGTCTTACTGCCAGGTAAAGTACGGTGGTTACATAAAAGAGCTTCAATCCATGTGAGTAGAACTCTTAGGATAGGTTTTGTTGTAGCTCCAATCATTTTGCTCTATAACGTTTAATAAAGTGGTCTCGGAAGTTCATTTACTACAATTTGTTGACCCAGAACCACATACCAAAGTCACAGTATAAATGTTGTAACATGTTAATTATACATAGCTATGTTGACCACCTGGCACAGAGATGTAATGGTGACAAGAAAAGGGCATTCAATATTGATTGTGACAATATGGATTGGAATAACTCTAATATTGTTATGCTAGTAACACACTTTTCTACTCAACTCAGGTTCCTGGTATTGGGAGTTTTGCCAGGTAAAGAAGGTATTGATGGTTGAGCAGAGCCAAGATTTAAAGTGTAACTATGGGCAAAATAAAAAGACATATCATATAGGAGGTCAAAAATATTAACACAACAGTTTTTCTGAATCACACCCTCATAACACAGAATTATTATTTGTTGATCCTACCAATAGATCTTTTACTCTTTCCACCTTGTGCAGGACCAGGTATCAGGTAAATGTGGCATTTGGATGGGCTGGGGGAAGCCATGGAAAAAGGACAGTGAGTTTACAACACTCAATTAGTATCCATGTGGCTTAAACAGTTTTTTTCAAAACAGAAAAAATAAAACAACAGGACAGCAGTTGCTGCGCAGTAATAAGCACCATTGCTGTCCAGCAACGTTTGTCAGGTTATTCCTCTATGAGGTCCTCGTATAAATCAGTGAGGTCACTGGAGTCCATCCACATTTTATCCTGTGTTGAGCCCTGATAAACGGGAGTGGTTTTGCCCCTTGTATTGGTTGTTTTTATTAACAATTAAAATGAACCTTGAATATTTTTCTGATTTTGGTCTGGTTCTCCTTTCTATATTGTCATAGTTTGGGTTCCCTATTGGTCATCTCCAAAGATTCTGATCACATTGAGAGTGCTCAAAATACCATATGGATTGAAGGCATTCCAGGAATTTTCAGGTGCTGCAGAGATACAGTATATTGCTCATGGACTTTGTATCCTATTCAAATCTTTCATTTTAGTTTATCACAAACTTTATTAAAATAAACCATTACAAAGCAAAAGGGGGGGAAAGACCCAGAGGGCCTTAACCAACAACATAAGAAGTGAAAAGTATATTGTATGGACGGAAGCATTCCCAAGAACATTGCACATTACAACTTGTCATTGAAAAGAATAATGCGTCTCCTATACTGTAAGCTCTAACGGGCCGGGCCTTCTGTTTCCTCTTGTACCAAGTTGTATTGTAACTGTAATGTCTACCTTCATTTTGTAAAGTGCTGAGCAAACTGTTAGCTCTATATAAATCCTGTATAATAATAATAACAAAGCATGCATAGGATAACAGAATATACACCAAATGAGAATAAATAATGTGAAACCAAGTCAAATCTTTCATTTTATTAGACTAATGATAGTTCTAAAAATGTTCATTAAAAGAGAAAAAAAACCTCCTGGAGATCTTTTAGAGCCTTGATACATCCACAGACCTTGATATTCAATATTTTTCAATGCATTTTTCCATACAATATCCTGGTTGTCCCACCCACCAGAACTTTACATATATTAAAGAAATATTGTATTCTTCCATGGTGATTGTGGTAATGGGGACCCTGGAGGATTTGACTTGTTCCTTGAATCTATTGACTCGATTTGTCAGGAACCATGAAAAAGGAAAGCCGAACCATTGGTGGAGTATTTAGGACGTACAGTTCCTCTATGCCCCCCCAGAGAAAAAAAACAACACGGAAGAATGAAAAAAAGTAGTAGTAGTACACAAAGGTAACCAATGGTATATTTACATTGGGTCACACATCCTGTAGCAACAAGTAATTGCTAGCTAGAATGTGTGAAATTGTAGACGTGCAAAAAATAGTTCCTAACTGCCCACATAGACCTTTCATTTTAATATCTTAACATTGTGCAGACAGTTTGTTAAAAGAAGTGTATTTTGTGAATATATCCATTTATTAAAAAAAAAAAAGACCCATTTATACTCTTGTGTCATGGTAATGCACTCATTGCCTCAACCTGTGGTAATGTACATAACATGCATTACTGTGTTGCAGTGCTATTCATTATAAATGGCACCATATCTCCCGATGGCAACACATCTACAAATACTTGGAAGAGGCATTAGGTATATTAGGGGTGCTTACATAGTTTTGTAATTAGTTAAGGAAATTGTTTGGTCAAGACTGACCCAAAGAAAACTAACAATTTAAAGTGAAGCTAAATCTAGAGTTAGGCTTTAAATAAGATCAAAATCAAAATGAGAGTCATTAGATTTTCTTACAAATTCAAGAATGAAACAAGTTACCACACCTTATGATTTATTAATTACTAAATGCTGTACTTTGCCTATTTTTGTTTTCCTTTTAAGGCGTCACATGAAAAAATAAGCAGCAGAAGTGAAAGTGCAAAAAAGTGTATCTTGGAGTTCCATTGAATTCAGGTGCAAAGTTGATGGGGTCTTGTTAATTTTTTTTGCTATTCCAATGATGTATCTGCAGTTCTGCATAGGTGATTCCAACCTACATGAACAAAACGAACATTGAAATGACAGAGAGAAGATGCTAGCCATATCCTATACAGTAGTTGCCCAATGTCCCCAGCATGAATGGACCATCCCATTTAAAGCTTGAATGGAGAGAGTATAAAGAAAACATGAACTCTGAAAGCTGTGCCCAAAAAAAGGCAGGCCAAGAGCAAAGGACTAGGTAACCAGTTTTGCCTATGGTCATCTGAGAGCTGATGTTTTCTCCAGGACTGAGTAGCCATGCCTGTGTCTCTTGTGTGGAGGCAGCCATTTTGGTAAAGGAAGGGCTTTGATTCCTCATGTTAGAGCTGCCCCCCAACCACCACTACCACCAATGACTGATGATCTTATGAAAGATAAAATATTAATCAACCTGAAGGTTAAGTTTAAGAACCACAAAATAAATGAGGAACTGAAGAACAAGGAGACCCTTGCACAGCAGCTTTCTCTCTAGAAAGGAGAGCAGTGTGCAGCACAGCAGTGATATTACCAAAATTTCACTCCAAATCTCATGGCACTAGTAGTTGCCTTACAATCAGGGATGATCCCAGGTTCATTCTGAACACAGAAATTACCTGTATTTCTGGCCCAATAGGGTGCAGGCAAGAGATTTTGCATCTTACAGCTGCAAGTACAGTATATACAAAGCTATGTGGCTGCTCCTGACATCATTGATCTAGTACATTTACAGTCAGGTCCATAAATATTGGGACATCGACATAATTCTAACATTTTTGGCTCTATACACCACAACAATGGATTTGAAATGAAACGAACAAGATGTGTTTTAACTGCAGTCTGTCAGCTTTAATTTGAGGGTATTTACATCCAAATCAGGTGAACGGTGTAGGAATTACAAGAGTTTGCATATGTGCCTCCCACTTGTTAAGGGACCAAACGTAATGGGACAATTGGCTTCTCAGCTGTTCCATGGCCAGGTGTGTGTTATATTCCCTCATTATCCCAATTACAATGAGCAGATAAAAGGTCCAGAGTTCATTTCAAGTGTGCTATTTGCATTTGGAATCTGTTGCTGTCAACTCTCAAGATGAGATCCAAAGAGCAGTCACTATCAGTGAAGCAAGCCATCATTAGGCTGAAAAAAACAAAACAAACCCATCAGAGAGATAGCAAAAACATTAGGCGTGGCCAAAACAACTGTTTGGAACATTCTTAAAAAGAGGGAACGCACCGGTGAGCTCAGCAACACCAAAAGACCCGGAAGACCACGGAAAACAAGTGTGGTGGATGACCGAAGAATTATTTCCCTGGTGAAGAAAACAGCCTTCACAACAGTTGGCCAGATCAAGAACACTCTCCAGGAGGTAGGTGTATGTGTGTCAAAGTCAACAATCAAGAGAAGACTTCACCAGAGTGAATACAGAGGGTTCACCACAAGATGTAAACCATTGTTGAGCCTCAAAAACAGGAAGGCCAGATTAGAGTTTGCCAAACGACATCTAAAAAAGCGTTCACAGTTCTGGAACCACGTCCTATGGACAGATGAGACCAAGATCAACTTGTACCAGAGTGATGGGAAGAGAAGAGTATGGAGAAGGAAAGGAACTGCTCATGATCCTAAGCATACCACCTCATCAGTGAAGCATGGTGGTGGTAGTGTCATGGCGTGGGCATGTATGGCTGCCAATGGAACTGGTTCTCTTGTATTTATTGATGATGTGACTGCTGACAAAAGCAGCAGGATGAATTCTGAAGTGTTTCGGGCAATATTATCTGCTCATATTCAGCCAAATGCTTCAGAACTTATTGGACGCCGCTTCACAGTGCAGATGGACAATGACCCAAAGCATACTGCAAAAGCAACCAAAGAGTTTTTTAAGGAAAGAAGTGGAATGTTATGCAATGGCCAAGTCAATCACCTGACCTGAATCCGATTGAGCATGCATTTCACTTGCTGAAGACAAAACTGAAGGGAAAATGCCCCAAGAACAAGCAGGAACTGAAGACAGTTGCAGTAGAGACCTGGCAGAGCATTCCCAGGGATGAAACCCAGCATCTGGTGATGTCTATGCATTCCAGACTTCAGACTGTAATTGACTGCAAAGGATTTGCAACCAAGTATTAAAAAGTGAAAGTTTGATTTATGATTATTATTCTGTCCCATTACTTTTGGTCTCTTAACAAGTGGGAGGCACATATGCAAACTGTTGTAAATCCTACACCGTTCCCCTGATTTGGATGTAAATACCCTCAAATTAAAGCTGACAGTCTGCAGTTAAAGCACATCTTCGTTTCATTTCAAATACATTGTGGTGGTGTATAGAGCCAAAAATGTTAGAATTGTGTCCATGTCCCAATATTTATGGACCTGACTGTACATGGCTATGTATCTCCCATCCACATTGGAACAGATGTAAACATGTAACAGCTTCCTGCGGCTTCCTGTGTACTTGGTTTGGATCAAGTTGATATCATAAACCAGCTGATCCCTAATTACAATATACCCTATGAGACTGAAGTCATGGGCAGATCCTAGGAAGTACACTGCTATTTTTCAGAAGGAATTCAAGACAAAAGGCACTGTAGATTTTACAGGGTACTGATTATGCACTTTCTAGATGATCCCTAAAAGACAACAAATCTTCATTTTTTTTTTAGTTCAGGTTCACTCCAAATTGAAAAAGGTGCAGCTAGGATGATTATTGTGTCAGCTGAGGTCCAGTACCAAATTTGTTTAATTCTGGAAGTAATGGCTACAGAGGCTGTAAATCTTTTAGACACAAGTGCCTATCTTCCAATAGGAATTGCAAGAATATGAAGTGAACTGAAAATCCATTCAAGGGTAGTGAGGAGAACGCATAAGAACATCAAACATCCAATCAGGTGCAGAAAATGTTCTTCTAAATTCACTTACAAACGATTGGATTTTAGAAGTTTACATGGGTTCACTTCACTGTATATCACGTCACAATTTAATAAATCTGGATATGAGTTTGAAAAAAATTGTCATTTGTTTATGGCATACTAAAAATGGCCCCGGACTTAAAAAATAGTGATGCTATTACCCTTCCCTTTAGACACACTGTACATCCTGTATCCCTGGGTAGTTAACCTTTTCTAATTGTCCCCATGACCATTGCCACTGGACCTGAAGATAATGGGCAAACCATTATTTGGATTGTTACCAGAGCAGAATTACAGAGGAAATCTTCCAATGGGGATATTTGAGTATCATCTGTCCTTACTTTGGAGATATATTCTCTGATTTCTTGTTGCCTTTGTTATAGAACCTGGAAAAAAAATCTGACTTTATATACAATTTAAAGTTTTCTTTGCATGGGGTCTAGCAGTAATGAGAAATCATATGATCCATCAATCCATTTATTTCCTTGTCTCTCTACATTCTCAAGCTGTTGAAACCCCGCACCCGAACATTGGGGTAAATGGAACATTGGAAAGTTGAATTCAATAGCAATATTTGATGTAGATCCTTTTGGTCTGTAGATACTTGAACAATTCTTGAATTATGATTGGCTGAATTCCTAAATTGTACAAGTTTCTGTATAAGTCTGCTACATACTGTATATTCAGGATAATAAGAAAAAAATCCATAATTTGAAGATTCACAACTGGTCCATGGATTATCATTTATGTGAATTAGTACTAATCAAAGGGAATTTTTTTTATAACAAACTGATTTTACCTCATCATTGGTGTCATTGTTCCTATATATATACTTTTCTTTTCCTGGAACAGAGCAAAATCAATAAATCAATACATGTATTCAAAGTAGTTCTATTATACATCCGCTTGTTGACCCCAAAATTAATTACATACAACTTTATTTTTATAATCATGGAATGCTTTATTTGGTCACATTATTTGTAGTATTGCTCTGCATTTGCACTTTCATCGCTCTAGTCACCCCCATACTTAAAAAGGCCTCACTAGACCCCACCAAGCTACGGCCCATCTCCTTACTCCCTTTTTACTCCTTGAACGTCTAGTCTACAACCAGCTGAGCTGCCACCTCATTGAAAATGATCACCTTGATCCCTTTCAGTCTGGATTTCGCCCACAACATTCCACAGAAACTGCTCTCCTAAAGCTGAAATGATTTACTAACAGCTAAAACCAATGGTCACTATTCCGTACTGTTACTCTTAGACCTATCTTCTGACACCTCAACCTCTGCAACATCTCCAGAATACACCCCTTTCTAACCAATGACACCACAAAGCTTCTAATTCACTCCCTGGTTATCTTTAGCCTCAACTACTGCAACTCCCTCCTCATTGGATTACCTTTACATAGTATATCTCCCATTCAGTCCATCATGAATGCTGCTGCCAGAGACTCATCCACCTTACCAACCATTCAGTGTCTAGTACCTCTCTCTGCCAATCCCTCCACTGGTTTCTTCTCACTCAACGAATACAATTCAAAGTACTAACCAGAACTTACAAAGTCATTCACAACTCTGCCCCCAAATACATCACTTACCTGGTCTCAAAATATCAACCAAACCGCTCTTTTCAGTCCTCCCAAGACCTCCTGTTCTCTAGGTTCTGTGTCACCTCCTCCCATGCTCATCTCTGTGGGAACTCCCTACCCCAATCTATTCTACTATCTCCTAATCTATCCACCTTTATATGATCCCTGAAAACCCCTTTTTTTTTAAGCCTATCCTGTTTTTAACTAATACACTGTGTTTTTACTTTGGCCATCAGCTCATCCCCTAAAGCTATTACCTTTTGTATCACTTGACCCTCCCCTCTTAGATTGTAAGCTCTAATGAGCAGGGCCCTCTGATTCCCCTTGTACCAAACTGCATTGTAACAGTAATGTCTGCCTTCATTTTGTAAAACACTGCACAAACTGTTGCTATTTAAATCCTGTATAATAATATTAATAATATGTAACGTTTGTGGCACTTATAGTATTACACGTACAACTATCAATCCACAAAAAAAGTGATATTTCACGTTACTGTGTTTATATATTTTGGGAACTCTGCATCTGGGTTACAAAGCCTTCAGCACTGCCATGGCCAGTACAACATCCTACTCTCCCTACTGGGTTTTTAACTATTTTATACAATGAATGCCCAAAACACTGAGATGGTCAGTAAGAGATCCAGGAGCCAAGAGGGCCAGTAAAAAACAGTGCAGCCTTGTAAAATGTTTCATTTTATTGTCATAAATTTAGGCCAAAGCCTGGCTGAAAAACTCACGGTTAGGAATCCCCAAGTCTTGCCTTGTTGCTAGGATGTGAAAACGGTTAGATACTCCCAGCTTTACAGGAGTTTTTTGCATCCTAGCAACAATTTAGGTATGATGTAGAAATTGTTAACTGGATTGTTTTTCTCCAGGTTTCCAGAGGGGCCCAAATGGCCTACAGGTGACAAAAAAAATGAATGAACATTTTACAAACCTGCACAGCTCTTTAAAACCTACTGCAACTTATTGACTGCATAGGATATTTTTCTGGAAAAGGTGAATTTAGTATTTGTATCCCTGGAGTTCTGCTTTCTGGCACGAATAACATAACTGGTGCTTCCCCCCTGGTCACATTATTTTTGCCAACAGACTTGGAGAAAGCTTCAGAGATGATGTGGTCAATGTTACAGCAATGGTCATGTGGCTGGCTTTGGGGGGGGGGGTGGCAAGCAGAATCATTCCAGGGATTTCAGGGGATTAAACAGACATTTCTACATTTTATAACTTTTATTAGTGACTCTTAAGGGACATTTTTGTTTAAACTAAATATAGGCACACTTTTATTTTTTTGCTTTCTAATGCTTAAACACTATCTCTTCATTTTCCTAGAGTTCCTGAAACAGGAGAAATCGACCCTGATTTTCCAAATTAGTAGACCATTTTCACTTTTCCCTGGGTGGACATCATGGGGTTTATTTACTAAAGCTGGAGAGTACAAAATCAGACTCCCTTCTGCATAGAAACCAATCAGCTTCTAACCTCAGCTTGTTCAATGAAGCTTTGGCAATGAAACCTGGAAGCTGATTGGTTTCTATGCAGAAGGGAGTCTGATTTTGGACTCTCCAGCTTTAGTAAATAAACCCCCATACGTCATCCTAAGAGTGAAGTGGTTATACCAGGATAATGCCTGCACCTGCACAATGTATCAACAGCCACTCAATCAATTCTGCAGGAGGCAGAAGGGGGTCCCACCTCTTCTGCCGCTGACTTTCCAGGCTCTCCCGTCCAATTGGAGAGCCTAGGACTGATTTGACCGGCGGACACTGCAGCAGTGAACAGAGAGAGACGAACTAACCTTGTTCCTCCCTTTCTATGACCCGAGAAACTGGAAACGAGGAGGATTTAGTCACTTGTGGTATTGGTTCTTCGTTTACCTGGCCGTTAAGAACTAAGAAAGCAGCCGTTCAGACCGATCTGTGTCTGATCAGTTGCATTGGAGGACAGAGGAGAGATCTGGGGTCTAATAGACCTCAGATCTTTCCATAAAGAAGACCTGTCACGGCACATGCTATCACAAGAGATGTTGTTCATCCCTTGTGATAGCAATAAAGTTGCTAAAAAATAATTAAATGAACAGTGTAAAAAATTTTTTTTTAATAATAAAAAAAAAAATTACAGCGCCCCTGATCCCCCATGCTCACATGCAAATGTGAATGTATACATATGTCCCACACGCATATTTAAACAGTGATCACACCACACTTGTGAACTATTGTCGCGAATGTAAGTGCTAGAGCAATCATTTTAGCTCCAGACCTCCTGTGTAACTTGAAACTGGTAACTTGCAAAGGCGTTTAAAACATAGCCTAAGTACCATAATTTGGTACCTTTCCATGGGCATACGTAATTTTAAAGCGTGACATGCTAGGTATCTATTTACTCTGTGTAACATCATTTTTTATTTTGTATTTTATTGGATATTATATAGTGTTTTTGTGCTATAAAATTCTATAAAGTGCATTTTTCCTAAAAAATTGTGTTTGAAAAACTGCTGCGCGAATACCATGTGATCTAAAAAAATTTGCATTGCCCATCATTTTATTGTCTAGGGCCTCTTTAAAAAATAGATAATGTTTGGGAGTTCTATGTAATTTTCTTGAAAAAAAATTTAGATTTTTACATATACTGTATGTGAAAAGTGTCAGATTTGGTCCAGTAGTGGTTCATGTGAATTTTCACTTTCAAAAGTGAATCTTATCTTATCTTAGGGAATGAAGTAAAACAAAGCGAATGTTCACTTTGCAAAGAATACCCAATCATGTGTAAAGAAAATAGTAATAACAGCATTTTTGCTTGTACATGATTGGATATTTTAAGCCAGCACAATTTTATTCATTGGCATGAGTGAAAATTCACATTAAAAGTAAAAATGGTAAGTCAACCTCATTGTTTTTGGCTATGAACTTAGACTACCACTTTACCTTGAAAGTAAAAAATCCACATAATATGTGCACAAAGGATCAACAGCAGAAGAATTGTTCCAGTCAGGACAGATATCAGGAACTTTGAACATGGAGAGTTGTGTCCACCATCCGTAGCACCTAGGAAGGAAAGCTGAGAATGAAAACATGCTAAAACAAAGATCGTAAAATGAGGTCCTCACAGACCCCCTTCAACTCCTACTTGGAGCAATAACGTTTATTTATTGCAGGTAGTTATGCAGCGCCTACAATTTACACAGTGCTTGACTTATATTGTACATTTACAGCAGTCCTTGCCTTCAGAGAGCTTACAGTCTAAGTTACCTATCACACATGCATCTATACACATACTAGGGCCACTTTAGACAGGAGCCCATTAACCTACCAGCATGTCTTTGGTGTGTGGGAGGAAACCGGAGTACTCTCAGGAAACTACCGTAAGCATAGAGAGAACATGCAAACTTCATACAGGTAGTGCCATGGTTGGGAACTGAACTGTTCATTCCATTACTGTGCTGCAATCCAAGTTTTTTTTCCCACAAGATTTAATTCTAGGGCTTTGTTCCTGGTCGTTCCTGGCTACAGATGAGCAACCTCTGATGAAACAACCCAGGCAAACGGGCTTTTTTTATTTTCAAGTCCCTTTTAATTCTTGGAGGCACTACACACTGGATCCTGACATAGCATGGATGTTGGAACATTTCTTTTAAATGTTTATTTTCCAACTCCCATAAAACAACTGTTAGTCACACAACACAATCTTAATGGCAGTTCCCTGCAATAAAAGAGATACTATAAGATGATTTATAAATAATTACCACACTCTAATACTATCATTCCATTGGAAAGTGTATAGTGCCTGTGCAAATTCTAGTAATATATTAAAAATTAATATATTATTAATTAACAACTCATGATTTAATTTGCCTTAATAAATTAATTTAATTTGTGATCATCCAAGTGTCACCAAATGTGTAATACTCGTATAAGTGTAAAACTTTTATGAATATAATCAATATACATCAAAAATTAATATTCAATATATAAATAAAAATTAAAAATTATTTTTAAAAATATTAAAGTCCAATGAGCATCTGTGCAAAAATAAATGTGTTCCAAAAAAAAAAAATTGTATATACTCTCCTTCCAGTTGATACTATAATCCTCTCCAGCAACCCTTGACTCCTATCATCACTCTGTTCCAGCACTTCTACAGCATTTGAAATTTCCTGGAGGGTTGCATGCCCGTGACCTCTGACATGTGCTATGCTAACTTCCACCAACCCTTATGTCACTGCTGTGTCCTATAGTGACTTAGGAGTTTGCGGATGATACCACAGTTAGTAACTTTCTCAGCTATCTTCCATGAACTGCAACACACTTCCCACCTATGTAATCCACACGAGGAGAGGATGAGGGGTTCTAGAATCCAAATTTGTAGGGCATCCCAGAGTGACAACACTGTTCCTCCAAAGATACAGTAGCAGTGAGTAAACGTTGTCACCCTGTTACAGAAAGTATGTTACTGGCATCATTACCAGATGTAAGAAAAAAAAATAATAATAATGCAGCACCATATACAGTATAAGGACTGGAAGACTGTAATATAATTTATTTTTAAACTATTGGATTTAGATGTACCTTAATGCTTTCACTGACTTAGAGCAAATGTGCAGCTGAAATCAGAACTCATTTTCTGCATACTTGTTCTAGGTCAGTGAATTCTTTGGAGAAAGATAACCAGCGAATTAGTATCTTCAAAGGAGATCTCTAAAAAAAAATGGCATCCTAAGTATTTTTATGTTTATAGGTAACTGGTAATCATAGCAAGCTGTATAAATGAAACACAAATGATGCAGCGCTACTACCATAAAAATTCTTCACACATAAATGAATAAGTGAAACAGTGCAAAATTAGTGACACAAATACACAATATTAAATAGTGCCGAAAAAGTCATAAATAATCACATGTGACAGGTGTCAATACGAGGTCCTAAAAGGACCAAATAAACATAAATGGTGCCCCAAGTAATCCAATGGGATCCAATAGTGCTCCAAATCAAACAAGTAAGTCACAACAGGACTCAATGTGCTAAAGAAAAAACCTACCACCGGAACTAAAAATCAGTTCCCACCATATAACACAAAACACACGTGCATCCCAATAAACGCATAAACTAAGAACTGATCATGCAAACAAACATGAATAAATGTATAAATATATAAAGTCCCGTGAAGTGTAAAACACCTGACAATATACAAAAAACCATATATAAAGTCCACAGCAATTCTTGAAGAAGGAAAAAAAAAAGTGATGATAACTGTGCAGAGATATCCAAAAATGGCTGACTTGCCCGCTCACCTCCCACTTGCGACCCGCACGAGGTCAAAAGGCCTTCAGGATCACTAACACATGGACCCTGAATAGTAGGTAATCCTCCACAGCTCTCCACACTGACCTCCCCTCATGTACAGATTCCAGCACAGGCTCACAGGGCATCAGATCTCCTCTTCAGGCACATAAGGTGGCTGCAGCCACTTGATCCCTCAGAAAATATAAGTGAATGCTTGCATAGATTGATCACATTGATAGCAAGCTGAATGCAGTGGAACTAGGATAACAGAAAATAGAAGCACAGAGGGTTTTCAGTTTATTGGCCAGAATCAACAATCAAGGGTCAAGGGCAGTGGTCTCCTCATTAGATATAGGGGGCCCAAAGTGTGGCCCCTGGCATCACCGTATAGGAGCTCATAGTACTTGTATGTAATGCTATAAAAATGTCAATGTTTCAGGCCCTTTATACATACTGTAAGTGCTACCAATTTTTTTAAAATGACTGTATCTCATATTCTTTATAGTAAGATCTATTATAAAGGACAGATGAAAAAAATACATAACATGAAAAAAAAGAAAGGAAGGAAGGAAGGAAGGATGGACTGCTGTTGTCCTCTGGCTGCATGTTGAAATTGGTAGTCTTTAATCAGCCTGTAGCCTGTAATCAGAATGAGACACAATGTAGACATAGTATAAGGACCCATTCACACCAGCCCAATCTACTGAGATACATTAAACACATGCATGTAGCAATTTCAGCAATGTACTATACTGCATTGATGCACATTCAATGTCACTTTAAAAGGATATATGGATACCTTTTATTTTCCAGTGTATCTGGATAGGGGAGGAACTGATCCAGACTTCACAGGTCACATGATCTCCACTGTGCAAAATGTCCTTGGGAAGTGACAGATGATTCTGAAAAGTCCAAGTGGCACCAGTTCCCTCCCTAAAAATTATTCTGCCCTTGTAATGTGTTCCAGAGATGTTCCAGGTCATCTGAACTGTATGATGAGAAGTGATAACTATACAAGCCAGCTGGATAACAGTACTGGAAGGAAGGACATGAGAAGGAGCCAGGAGATGGATGGAACTGCTGAGTTTTGAATTGTCTGTGAATGAATAACAAGGTAATAGAATATAACAAATTAGTACTGTAATCCCCATGAAACACAAGCAGAGCTGAGAGTTCTAAATATCTGCCAGTCTTATATTAGACATCATCTTATAAGAAGTGTACCTAAAATTCAAGGTTAGTCAATTTCGGTTTAGGAACATTAGAGAAGTTGTTGGAAAGTACAGTTTTTAACTGGGTTGCTTCACAGAGATAAACCTGCCCTTTGGACATTTTTAGTCTGATGATAAAAACTATCTCCACTGACTTACCCAAGTCCACCATCCAGGTCCCTCGCTGGTGTCATTTCTGAGTGTTAGGGAATGAAAACCCATTGCCACAGATGTGCCTGTGCCAGATGGGCCCTGATGGTCCCCTCTCTTGTTGGCACCATTAAGACTCTTTTTTGGTCCTCCATACAAGCAGTGGAGGACTGAGCATTGTCACATTGTTTTTTTAATTTGAATACAATTTAAAGGCCACATACTGCATGGATTAGTTTGCTTGATGGATGATGCACTCTCTGTGCAGATGAGTAAATATAGAATATAAGCAATCTGATTCCTCCATGTCAGATCTAAAGTGTAGAGATTGGACAGATGGTCTGTCCCTGAATGCAGAAACAGCAATAAAAGCTACATGTTAGATAAATCTATAGCTTTATCTTTGCTTTAGGTGCAATATTCAGCTCTTTATTACTTAGCTTTCTTAATACAACATGAAGGGCAATGGGTGCACCAGTGGACCAACTAATGCCTGATATCACTGGCCTAAACCACAAACTCATGACTTGTTTTATATACTATCAAAGCTAATTTTTCCAGCTGTCAGGATAAAAATGGTGGATGATTTAAGTCCATTTGATTAAAAAATGGCAAATAATGCAAAGCCATCTTTCTTTTTTACAGCAATCACAGTAATCTACCATACAAAGGTAAGGAACCATAAGAAGACAAGAGTTCTAGTAGGCCTTATAATGGGGATTGCAGGTGAAGGGAACAATAAAATTTTGCAAATCATTACTTTCTTGGTTGGGCCAATGGGCTAAAGGATGTTAAATTTGGGTCAATGGGTAAGAGATGTGTGTAGGAAAATAAGTGGTTAACTGCAGGTATAGGAGGTTAGCATAAGGAGTAGAAGTATAGGGTGAAGGTATACTTCGGGCAGGGTCCTATTATCTGTGCTAGGCTCTCTGTTGGAAAATAACAGCAACAAACTCTAAGCATCAAAAGCTAACGTACTATTAAAGTGCTTAAGAAGAAATATTACTCCTATCTATAAAGCATTCATGGGTATATATGACTTATAGCAATGTGTTTTTCTTACCTCCGACAATTAGAGTTGTCCTATTCACAGATATCATTTGCTTGGCATTGGCTGTTTTATAATTTGTTTTACAGAAATATATTCCAGAATCACTTTTCTGAAGGTCGTATATCAACAGATTCACATTTCTTCCCAAATAAGTTGACTCACAATCATATTTATGGATATTTTTCTCCATACACAGTCTCTAACTAATATTGGAACTTTGTCTGTTCTCTGGGGTATCCTGTACCAAGCAATGTAATTCTTTGCATCGAGCAGCTGATCCGATGTACAGGAAATTCTTGCTGTATCACCAGCTGGAACAAACAGGACATCTTGAGGCTGGTGCAAAACTGCTTCAACAACCAACACTACAAAGCAATGAAAAATTATCTATATGCCAATCTAATACAATTTATTATATAATACAATATAATCTAAAATAACATCATAATATACTGTCACATTTCAATATAAAATAATATTAGTAGTAGTATAGTATAATATATAATATAGTAGTAAATCCATCCTTTCTGATAAAAGGTAACTTATAGCATAAATCAACTATGTATATAAACATCATATATACAGTACATATATATATAAATTGAATTAAGCCTTTGTCTAAAGACTTTTAAACTACAATCCCTTTTTGCAACTACTTATATTTGAGCAGTATATATTAAGCTGTGTTAAATATAAATGTTAAATATAAAAAGAAAAATAGTTTAACACCTTCCCGCCCAGCCTATAGCAGATTGACGGCTGGGGGGGGGGGGGCACTCCTCCTTATGACTGGGCGTCATATGACGTCCCGTCAAAAGGAGCTGCTCATGTGACCGCTGTGACCAATTGCAGCAGATCACATGTCAGTTGTATACAATGGGTGGCTTCCTGTCATGCCACCCATTGTATACAATTGTGTTGTTAGCTGTGATTGGTCAAAGCAGTCATATGGTACAGACAGGGCCAATTACAGCCAATCTGTATCATGTGATGAGCTTTGCCCAGTAAAAGCTAATCACAACAAAAGACTGAATGAATCAGTTTAATTCAGTAACAATGATTGGAAATATCAATGAAATACATTGGTATTAACAATCATAATGTGTAAAAAGAAAAATAAAATACTGATCACTTGCCCAGAGTAGTTCAGTGTTACTATGGTAATATTGTATTGCTTTGGTCACAGTGTGTTGAAAAAAAAATAGTAAAAAAAAGAATAAATAATATAATAAAAAATTTAAAAAATGGAAAAATTTGAAAAAAATAAAAATTAAACTATTATTATTTATTTTATTTTTTTTACATACTGTCACCAGTCAGTGTCCCTGACCACCGCCACACCAGTTATATAATAACGCTGTACTGGACTGGTGACAATATGTTAAAAACAAATTGTGATTTTTATTTTTTTAATTTCTACATTTTCCAAAAAATTGTAAAAAAAATTACAACCTCCAAAAAACTCACCCTGGCTCTTACTAAATATCTTGTACTGTCTATTTTCCAAAAAAGGGTGATTTGGGGGGTATTTGTACTATCCTAGCATTTTTGGGCCTCAAGAAATGAGATGGGCCATCAGTACATTAGGACTGATCAAGTGTCAGATATACCGTATTTTTTGCTCCATAAGACGCACTTTTTTTCCCCCAAAAAAAGGGGGGAAAATGTCAGTGCATCTTATGGAGCGAATATGGAGCGGCTGGTCCGGTATTTCCACCGCCGCTGTGTCAGAATACTGGGCCGGCCGCTCAGCTCTGCAGCGGGACCTAACCTGTTCCTCTATCCAGCGGCGCACTGTCTTCCCGGCTTCTGTAGTGTGGCCGCTCGGCTTGACAGCCGGGTGCCAAGTGCGCATGCGCAAGAAGCGGTGCTGTTTGTGAATGGTAAGGCGGCACCTGGGACACATGACAGGTCCCAGAAGCCGCCGGTCCAATCACAAAGCGCAGCGCTTCTTGCTCATGCGCAGTGGGCACCCGGCTGTCAAGCCGAGCGCCCACACTACAGAAGCCGGGAAGACAGTACGTGCCTGGATAGAGGAACAGGTAAGGTCCCGCTGCAGAGCGGACACTAACTAAAGAACAACTCCGCGGAAGTAAGAGCGGGTACCTGTCAAATTCAGGTACCCGCTCCCCCCCCTCCCCAAAGGTCAGCAGTCATCACTTGTACTGTCCGCAGTCTCTGGTCATCTCCTGTACTATGTCCGCAGTCTCTGGTCATCTCTTGTACTATGTCCGCAGTCTCTGGTCATCTCCTGTACTGTGTCCGCAGTCTCTGGTCATCTCCTGTACTATGTCCGCAGTCTCTGGTCATCTCTTGTACTTTGTCCGCAGTCTCTGGTCATCTCCTGTACTATGTCCGCAGTCTCTGGTCATCTCTTGTACTTTGTCCGCAGTCTCTGGTCATCTCCTGTACTATGTCCGCAGTCTCTGGTCATCTCTTGTACTTTGTCCGCAGTCTCTGGTCATCACCTGTATAATGTCTGCAGTCCATTGGTTCAGAATATTTTTTTCCTGTTTTCTGCCTCTAAAACCTAGGTGCGTCTTATGGTCAGGTGCGTCTCTTATGGAGCGAAAAATACGGTATATTACATGGTTTGTGGACTCTATAACTTTCCTACAGACTAATATACAGCAATTTGGGGTATTTTCACCAAAGAAATGTAGCAAAATACATTTTGAACTACATTTATAAATACAATTTTATTTGCAAAATTTTATAACAGAAACAAAGAAAAAATAGTTTTTTTTTCAAAAGTTTCAGGGTTTTTTTTGTTTATTTAGCAAAAAATAAAAAACTCATGGTGATTAAATACCACCAATAGGAAGCTCTATTTGTGTGAAAAAAAAGATAATTTTTTTTATGGGTACAGTGTTGTCATTCAAAGTGCGACAACAATGAAACCTGAAAACTGGCCTGGGCAGGAATGGGGTAAAAGTACCCTGTATTGAAGGAGTTAAGTTATGAAACTTGAAGAGGGGTGGACTCATGCGCTGCCAAAGATATAAAACACCTAATTAGATTAGAATGGATGAAACATAAGTAGATAAGGTTGTGTAGCGCTAATAACGTAATCATTGACATAAAAAATTAATAAAGGACTCTATATTAAATAGGTGAATTAATATTATTATTAGTATTATTATTATACAGGATTTATATAGCGCCAACCATTTGCTCAGCACTTTACAATAGACATAAATTATACAAATGAATATAGGTGTACAGTGGTGCACCTAATGTAAATCCCAAAAACATGCCATCAAGAATGTGACTAAATATAAATGATAAGTGATTTAAGTGAAACAAATATTAACCAAATATAAATACATGTGATCATAAATGAGCAATATACATAAATCATATAGCACAAAGTCCCAAACGTATAACTGTGATGAATCAATCTTCGACCGTGAAAATGAATACGTGCTCAAGTGCATGGTTGATTAACCGTGGGCTGTATGGAAGCTGATCATGTGTCCATCCAGAGAGTGAGATTCATCCCACCTGGGACTAACTGGTGATTTGTTATGCCTTATGACTCCTTGAGGGTCAAAGATTGGAGGTAAGCGTGCACGTTAGACGGTGACAAATGGTTTGATGTACTTGAGCACGTATTAATTTTCACGGTCAAAGATTGATTCATCACAGTTATACGTTTGGGACTTTGTGCTATATGATTTATGTATATTGTTCATTTATGAACACATGTATTTATATTTGGTTAATATTTGTTTCACTTAAATCTCTTATCACTTATATTTAGTCAAATTCTTGATGGCATGTTTTTGGGATATACATTAGGTGCACCACTGTACACCTATATTCATTCATAAAATTTATGTATTCGCCCATTTAATATTGAGTCCTTTATTATTTTTTATGTCAATTATCACATGTTATTAGTGCTACACCACCTTATCTACTTAAGTTATGAAACTTGCATGATGTATATCAACTAGAAAATATCTGGATCCTCATTGCATAAACAAAATTGGTAAAGGCACAAATATTTATCCAAAAATGTATGATTACAAAAAGTTTACTTAGATATGCAAATACATGGTTTGAGGAGTTCTAACTCCCCAAAAATCCATCCAATTAAAAACTGAACAATTATTGTGAGTTTGAATTTTAAGATCTCTGTATTGGCTCCAGTGTGGTCAGTGCATTTGAAGGGGGTCTGTTGGTATAAAACGCTTTCATTCTACTCTGGCCAGAAGGTAAGGATACTGTATGATTTCAGTGACTGTATCCTCACAATGCATGTAACAACTTGGAGAATATATATCAAATGCAAACTACAGCTCCCTTTGTCAGTGAGGAAAAAACATAGGCAAAAATATATTTTTTTTAAATTAAAAAAAAAAAAATCAAGTAAAAATAATATTTACTAGACACATTCAATTCTTTAGAATCAACTCTCTATTCACAAATAGATAGAACAGAATCTCAGAGATTCTTTGCAGGACCTGGACCACAGCATTCTAAAAGATTCAAGCACCAGTTATATTTATTTTAATATTCAGTAAATAGTAATGGAAGTTATTTACTGAAGCTGTATGATGCAAAATCTGGTGCAGCTTTTCAGAGAAACCAATCGGCTTGTAGGTGTTATTGTCAATGCTTAATTGAAGCCCATTGGCCACCATGCACAGCTTAAACAAATTCTGAGTGGTCCAGTTTTAGTAAATCTCACCCGAATGTGACAAATTCTGTACACTAATTGTAACATTATTCAACAATTCTTTGTACTAAAGCATGGGATAATGTTCAGTTAATCACTTTATTCATTGCATCATATACTCCCGCATTTGATTGAATGATTAGTTAATAACCCCTAAAAACATATAGAGGAGACTTGTTTGGTCACCGAACTAGTAAACCAGTAAATCCTTTTAGCATGGAATAGGAAAACAAAATACTACTAAAATGAAGGTTGACTAAAGACAAATAAGAAACAATTTGTAAAATAAATAAATTCTTAGAAGAATACTGTATATACTACATATACAACAAATATTAATAACATAAATTTATATAATTACATCAATATATAATATTTTTCAAAATGGGGGATAACTAGAAAACACTTAACATGTATAAATTTTATGTGTTCTTTTTCCTGAATAACATAATCTATATACTTCAAAATGCTGCATAGGCAAAGCTTTCTACTTTTCTTTTTTTTTATTAAAAATTACTTTTAAGCATTTTACAAACAGTATAAAATAAGAAAGCTTTTTATAACACTAGTATATTCATCGTACTATTAAGGTACATAATGTCACATGACTTATCTTTTGTAAAAGCAGAGCACATTTACTTTTCTTATTTTTGTCTATAAAAAAATGTAATATTTTTGTCACTCTTTAAGATTTCTATGATTTGCTTGGAGAAAAGCTTTTTCTAGTCAGATTACAAAACACACAGAAGAGAAAACACAACAAAAGAGCAAATAAAAAATTGCATGATTTTGTGGGAAACAAAATGTGATTTTCAAACAATAGCATAACTCAACAATTTAGGTCCAACTGTTTAGTCTCATAAATGTTATACAATGATATTTGTGTATGTGTATCTGTAGGCTGTATGTGATTTATAATGTGTAAAAAATGCCACAAGCACTTTCTATAGGTATTTTCTTATATCACAAAATAATAGAAAACCCGTGCAAAAGAAAATAGAAGATGAAAACAAAAGTACAAGTAATTTAATAATCTCTAAGCATAAGGAATATATTTTAAGAAGAATCTGATTAAATGCATTTTCTTACCTCCAGAAAAAAAGAGAAACTCGATGATAGACATCTGAACTTTACAGAAGAGATTATTAAGATGCCCTTTATATTTCTGTATGTATACTGTTCTTATATATTTTTTTCCACCGGAAGCTTGTGGGTTTGAGAAAGCAAAACTAAATCTGCGCCCTCTAACAATACAGCCCATGTACTGAGAAATTAGATTTTTTTCTGAACTACAGTTGCTGGTTTGTATTGTTACAATGGCACTAGAGGATGTTTTTAGAATACAAGTGCCTTTCTAACACAAGTAATATAGTAATTCCTGAAGGTTGCAGCCAGTGCCGGTAGCCTATTAGAGCCTCCCTGCCATTCATGGGGTAACTGGACCTTACACGTATCTGGTTCTATATGCTCTACTGTTGAGATCTTGGCTTGTGTTCTGCATAGCTGTATACAGTGCTGGGCGAATAGTCTGGCCCCATTTAATCCCTGATCATTGTTGGAACAGTGATCCTAATCAAGGTGAATAGTTCTCTTCTAGATCACTGATTCATTTTTATGTATCTTAGTATGATCATGATCACAGGAGATGTCTAATTAGAATACTTTAGATCTCAGATGTCCAGCTTGAAGCCCTTTGGCACCTATTCTGTGGTCCTCAAAGCCCCTTCAGACAGCAGTCTGTTCTTTTTATCTTGGTGCCTACCCAAGCCAGTGAAGGAATAATATTCTTAAGGCTTGCGTCTGCTATTTAAATGATTTTGGTTTACTTCTTTTATATGCTTACCTTTCCTGAGCTATTAGTCCCTTTTCTAGGTTTATATTGTTATACAGGTGTATCACTATAAATTAGAATATCATCAAAAAGTTAATTTATTTAAGTAATTCAATTAAAACACAGAGTGATATATTTCAAGTGTTTCTTTCTTTTAATTTTGGTGATTATGGCTTACTGCTGGTGAAAACTCAAAATTCAGCATCTCAGAACATTAGAATATTACATAAGACCAATAAAAAAAAAAACAAAACAATTTTTAATACAGAAATGTTGGCTTACTATTACTACAGAAAAGTACGTATGTATACACCTAATACTTGGGGCTGTTTTTGCATGAATTACTGCATCAATGTGTCGTGGAATGGAGGCGATCAGCCTGTGGCACTGCTAAGGTGTTGTGTAAGCCCATGTTGCTTTGATAGTGACCTTCAGCTCGCCTGCATTGTTGGGTCTGGTGACTCTTATCTTCCTCTTGACGATACCCCACAGATTCTCTATGGGGTTTATGTCAGGTGAGTTTGCTGGCCAATCAAGCACAGAGATACCATAATCATTAAACCAGGTATTGGTACTTTTGGCAGTGTGGGCGGGTGCCAAGTCCTGCTGGAAAATGAAATCAGCATCTCCATAAAGCTGGTCAGCAGAGGGAAGCATGAAGTGCTCTAGAACATCCTGATAGAGGGCTGCACCGACTTTGGACTTGATAAACCACAGTGGACCAACACCAGCAGTTGACATGGTTCCCCAAAACATCACTGACTGTGGAAACTTCACACTGGTCCTCATGCAACTTGGATTCTGTGCCTCTCCATTCTTCCTCCACACTCTGGAACCTTGATTTTACTTTTATCTGAAAAGAGGATTTTGGACCACTGAGCAACAGTTCAGTCCTTTTTCTTCTTAGCCCAGGTAAGACACTTCTGACATTGTCCCTGGTTCAGAAGAGGCTTGATACAAGGAATGTGATAGTTGTAGCCTATGTCCTGGATACATCTGTGTGTGGTTGCTCTTTGGGCACTGACACAGCCATATTCCACTCCTTGTGAATTTCCCCCAAATTCTTGAATGGCCTTTGCTTCACTATCCTCTCAAGGCTGTGATTATCCCTGTTGCTTGTGCACCTTTTTCTACAATACTTTTTTTCTTCCACTCAACTTTCTATTAATATGCTTGGATACAGCACTCTGTGAACAGCCAGCTTCTTGAGCAATGACTTTCTGTGACTTACCCTCCTTGTGGTGGGTGTCAATGACTGTCTTCTGGACAACTGTCAAGTTAGCAGTTTTCCCCATGATTGTGTAACCTACTGAACCAGACTGAAGGACCATTTAAAGGCTCAAGAAACCTTTACAGGTGTTTTGAGTTAATTAGCTGATAAGAGTTTGACACCAGGGGGTTTATTTACTAAAGCTGGAGAGTCCAAAATCAGACTCCCTTCTGCATAGAAACCAATCAGCTTCTAACCTCAGCTTGTTCAATGAAGCTTTGGCAATGAAACCTGGAAGCTGATTGGTTTCTATGCAGAAGGGAGTCTGATTTTGGACTCTCCAGCTTTAGTAAATAAACCCCCAGGAGTCTACAATATTGAACTTTTTCAAAATATTCTAATTTTCTGAGATACTGGATTTTGGGTTTTCCCTAGCTGTAAGCCATAATCATCAAAATTAAAAAAGCTTGAAATATATCACTCTGTGTGTAATGAATTTATATAATATACAGTAAGAGTTTCACTTTTTGAATTGAATTACTGAAATAAATTACCTTTTTGATGATATTCTGAAATGTAATATACTAAAATATCAGTCTCAGCTGGGATGGGACTTGGACCACATTTCGAATAATGGTGTATGTCATGAACAAAATCTTTCAGGGACACGAGTGGAGCCAGACTATCCACACAACTCTGCATACAATTTTTTTTTTTACAGTTTCTTTTAATTTATCTTCTTTGCAATCTCAATAGGTGTAAAAAGCTGTCAGGGCTCCGGGGTGTGACCAGAGGTATGTGACTGACGCAGGGAAACGCAGGCTTCAGATAAGTTATAAACAATATAATTTATTAAAGACTAACAATACAAACATAAACGCAGTGCAATACTAAAACATAACACAGTGCAAACGAACCAAACCAACCACCCACAGATAACAGTACATACAATGCAAGCGTCGTCAGGCAGGCCGGGTCAATAACAATCGGGCAGGTAGGTACAGGGGGTCAGGCAGAGAATGGTCGGGGTCACAAGCCAGGGATGAAACAGGAGAAAGTCAGCAGAGGTCCGGATCAGGCAGGGTCAGCAACGAATCAGTCAGACAGGGACAGGAACAGGAACAGGGACAGGGACAGGGATGCAGGTAACAAGATACAGGGCCCAGGAAAAACACACACCAAGGCAGAGACTGCAGGTCTGGCCATCCCTTAAATACACCTGCATGATCAGCTTCAGGTGTTTGGCTGGCTGCAGGGTTGAGTCTCTGATTGCCGGGAGCACCCGCTGGCCAGCCCTGGTACTGCAGCCCACAAGGCAGGTGAGTCCCACCATTACTGGCAAGTCCATTCCTGACACAAGCCATGTTCTGATAGCATGGGCAGGTGACACATTCTCTTAACAGAGACAGCAGGGGTCTATTAGATCCCTGATTTCTTCCTGCGCTCTACTCCACAGAGTGCACTACATTAGTTGGGGGGAATGGCAGCTCTGAAACTGGAAGTGACTAAACTATCATCACTTCCAGCTTCATTACTTGTGGAAGGGATTGGAAATGAATATTCCACAATCTCCTCCTGCTTCATAGATGGGGAATTTTTCAGTTATCCCAGGATCCCCAGAAGAATGGAAGAATGCAGAAACCACTGCAAGGGGCAGTGGTGGAGGGGGGACGTCTGCCATTTTCTCTACTACAAAAGAAATCACTTTTAATAAACAGTCTAATGCTGGCTGAAAAAAAATAATACCAAGCTCATGGCTGCAGCCATGACTTCAAGTGGTCAAAAAAACAATGTGGCCCTATACATGGCCACATTGATACATGAGGCACAGGTTAGCTTTAGGATCTTTATATTAGCCATGTGGCTAGAGTTTTAAAAACTCATTGGATTTGAATAATTGGATTTAAATCGATTTAACTTTTTTAAAAAAACAAAAGTTACATTCCCGGCATGCCGAGAATGAGAACAGCCACATTTTCTTGTGCTCTCAACTAAACTGTTAACCCATCAAATGGATGTGTCATAACCAATCAACACACCACAAGGGGACAAGAAGTGCTATATACCTAGTAGGCTAATGTGATAATCATGTACTTATATTCACCATCACACTGTGCTGCTAGGAATCCACTGGATAAATGGTAATAGGCGTGTCCATATGTCCACTGTAATGATAAATCTTACTTTCAGTAGAGATCCATAAAATATGCATTTTATTAAATAGACACGTTGAGCGAAACAGTTATAAACGTTGAAATGAATTGACAATATGCAGTAATTCCTATGCAGATAACCAAGCACTGGATGTAAATGGCCATAGGAAGGTCACATACCGGCCGATACTCGCCTCAGGAATTTGGCTAGCATAACCCCTCTGAAATCACACAGGTGGGCCCAGAGATGTTACCGGCCCTTCACCAAGGAAGGAGGACCAGAAGGATGGCAACCCTGCGTGTTGAACCACACACAAACCCAAGAAGGATAGACCCGGACGTGACATCAGTGACCAGGCGACAGACCAAAGTGTTGTTAACATCCTGGCTGCTGGGACAAAGAAGGATGGACCACAGGACATTCTCTCACCAATAGGATGATGCGTTTCAAAGCTCTTGGCTTCCTTCTCAAATTGTGGGTTTTTGTGTGGTTTCACAAACAGGGACGCCATCCCTCTGGTCCTCCTTCCTTGGTGTAGAGTCGGTAACATCTCTGATTACCCTTAACTACATTTTAACTGAAAATAACTGTCACTTTTTTCAGATTAAGGACCCTTACCCTCATATGTTCACTTTTGGAATTAAACCTAAAATCCTTTGTGGTGGCAAGATAGACTATAGGTGTTAAATTTACCTATTTTCTTTCCTAGTAGCAACCTGAACATTGTTTAAATAATGATAAAGGTTAGTTCAAGGAAGTATTGTGATTGCTGTACATCACAATAGGATTATTAAGCTATCTTATATTGAGTCAACCTACTTAGGAAAGCTATATTCATTACTTTAAGAGTATCCAGATCACAGAAAAAAATGTAATACATTGTTTCTTATCAATACGCCTATGTACGGCTCCATTAGTTTTCTTTTTTCAGACTTCTTTCCTTTATTTTCACCTGGTGATCCTGCCAGAGGAGCAGCATTGTTAATTTAGGATAAGAAGAGGTGTTCTGTGGCTCAGAGAGGTAGACTAGACATGGCTGGTAACGCTGCTTGAGATTTCAGTGTCGTTGAGCATATAGGAGGTCATCAGCTCAATATATTTCTGGAAGGGTCAAGAGATATTTTTTGCACATATGTAACAGATTTAAAGTGGAATTCCACTCATTTTAACATGTTGTTTTGATCAGAAAGCCCACTGGTAGTACAGTTATAAATGGCAAGCTAAAATTAATCAAATAAGAGAAGGTCATTGTTATAATTTACATACATATTTGATCAAAATGTCAAAGGGAATCAGTGTTCTTGCCCATAAAACCAAACCAAATGTTTCCTTTTTTTTCCATCCAAGAGAATGGAGAGAAAGGGAGGATCTTTTGAGGAAACGGGACACTTATCTTAAGGCATTTCATAAAATAAAAAAGAAAATGTTCACCAGGCTCAGAATTACATGACAGCCAAGGACTCCTTCATCGACAGTGCAGATCAGTGTTCCTCTGCATTTTAAACTGTCCAACAAAGATATCAGAAGAACACCGGGGGGAAAATCCAAATAACTTTTAATGGTTTGTTGTTTAATTTGTTTTAATTTTTTAAGATTCCCCCAAAATGTGGACTCCCCTCTGTTAAAATGCATCTTTCATATATTAGGAGATTAAATACTGTAATGGTGGAAATTGGGGCGTCATAAAGTCCACTTATGCTTTTTAGATAAAATTGCTACTGAGTTTGTTAAGCATGAACTTTAACATTTGCTTCTTTAAGCTCCACCCACTTTGGTTTGCATGAAACCATGGCAGCCCTAGGGGGTCAGGTTGAAAGATATTTAGAACAGAAAAAAACTGAAAGGAATTAAAGGAAGTCTTGCCATCCAGTTTCTGGATTCTGTCTCTCGATCCAACTTTCTCTTTGTAGCTCATTTCCTCTTCCAAGAATTATGTGACGGAGGAAAGGCAGGACAGAACACACAGAGTGGATGGCAGACGCACAAAGCTTTATTGAGACAAACAGACGGCAGTCCTTCAATACGGGGGGGTGGCAGAGAGGGTGGATGTGCCGCTAAATGGTAACGAGGGGGCCCCACCCACTTATAGTCTACTAGGAGAGCCAAGGGGGTGTCCCTGTAACAGGGGTAGCCCGACACAGGAGGCGGGTGCGAGGGGTCACTACCGCAACAGTTCAGGTAACACAGTGGGGAAGCAGGTACTCACGGATCCAACAGGGTGCCTGGTCTCCCAGGGGTAGAAGCAGAACGCAGGTACCTGTGGAGTCCGGACAAGGCGGGTGGCCTCTGGCTCTTTCAGACGGGCTGTGGTAGTCTCTCCCCCCTTCTGTGGGGCCTCTCGCAATCGCAGGCAGGCTTTCTCTGGTTGTCTCTTCCCTCCTGTGGGGTCTCTGTGAGGCTGGGGAGTAGACTTGCAGAGTCTACGCACAAAGGTCTCGCCGGAGTTTTAGATCCTTTGATGACTGCTCAGCGGAATGAAACCGGAGCTCCCAACATCAGCCTCTTAAACTGCTGCAGGACGCTCCCCGGTCGCCTTGGCAACTGGGAAGGGGAGAAGGAAATACTAGACCTCAGGGAGAATCAGGCTGGTGACAGGGACATCCTGGAGGGCAGGGATGATGTCTGCATAGATGAAAAGCAAGTTGGGAGGTGTGCAGAGAGCTCCCAGCCAGCTGGCCGGGAGGGAGGGGGGCCCAGAGTAATTTGATTAGGCCATTGAATTAGGCCATTTGGCCTAGTGACACAGGGGACAATTGGAACAATACAGAGCAGGACGCTGAGGGCATGTGATACAAGGCATTAATAAGGGGATTAATAATTGGCAGGCTCCCATACCGTGACAAATTAATAAAAAAATACCTTTTTATTCTTGTTTACGGCCACCATAACTCTCCAAAAATCAAATCCTCCAGCCCTAGAGTTTTACCATTGCTACAGATTTTCTACCAATTAGAATCTGCTATTCAGGAAAAACTGCTGTTCCAGATCTCAGTCTCTGTGCGTTATATTGCTCATATGTTGTATATAACATGGACAATTAGGTAGGTGTGAAGGAGACAGTAACTAGCACTTAGCATTCTTTTGTTTATCACTGTTTGTCTATCCTGTGAATCAATGCCACAATTCTGACACTCTAATTCTAAAAGTGAGGTCTTATTACCCTACCCTTCTTTAAATTCATACAGCTTATTTTACCTTCTTTATCCCATTCTAGTTTGCTCCAATAAAATCCAATCGGATAAAACGAGCGCTGGATAAACATATAAAAAGGAGCAGCTAGCATGAAAAGGTAAAAACCTCAAACCCTCTCATCAACAATAAAATAAAACTCATGCAGCGCTAAAAGTATGGTAAAACACATAAAATCGTAAATTCTAAATTATATGATACCAATATAACGACATTGAAAAATAAGAAAGTGACCAAGTTCAATGACCTTATCTGTTATAGTGACATAAATAGATAATAATATAAGATGACAAGCTATAATATCCACAAAGGTTTAAAAATATGAAAGTGACCAAGTTCAATGTCCTTATCTATTATAGTGACATAAATAGATGACAAGATATAATATCCACAAAAGTTTAAGGTGCCAGAAATCAATACACGCCCTATTGCGTATGGTGAAGTGCAAATGTACGCACTATAAACATATGGTGAAGTATAGATGTAATAAGAACGTCCCCAATTGGCGTTTCCAGGTGCATATGTGATTAGTCTCTGATTAGTGTAGATCCGTGATGGTGAAAGATAAAATAAATGGCCGTAGATTGCACTCACCAGAGAGCGCAAATGAATGCGCATTTGAGTATTAAGGACCAACTCCTGGTCATCAGTATCAGGTTACTTAAAACATCAGGTCATCTGGTGGGCTTCAGGGGGGCAGACAGCACACCATCAGGGGAATCACACTAGTAACTTCAGTCAGGTCACAATGGGTATGCTTGTGGAAAAGACTCACCAGAAGTTTGCCAAAACAAAAAGACTTCCCATAGTGTAGTAACTTTTAATTTATTCAAGGTTAAAATGAAAAGATGAAATAAACTCACCAGGGGCGGACTGACAACTCATGGGGCCCCCGGGCAATAGGGGATCATGGGACCCCTGTGTCCTTGCCCAAACTAAAAAAAGCCTATGAAAAAGGTACCAGGGGCATCTCATGGGGCCCCCTACTGACCCTGGGCCCTCGGGCAGTGCCCAAGTTTCCAAATGGTCAGTCCGCCCCTGAAACTCACAATGGATAAATGATGTCCAAATAGTAACAATCTGGTAATCTGATGTCCATAAGAATGTGTACCAAGCATACTGTGTCAATGAGGCAGGCTTCCTGACATGTTTCGTGTACAAGCACCTTTTCCAAGGCCTTGCTCCAATGTTTTACCAACTTTTCAGCAGTTGCTTGCCTCTGTTTTTAGCTTGGCTTAGAATCAATATTCAGTTGTTGAAGCTACCGTGATCCGCCAGTGAAAGTCCAATAGAAGACTAATTTCATTGTGCTGGTTTGTATAGCTGCAAGGAATAACAAACTTTAGGGGCTTGACAGCAGAATGGTGGTGCAATGGTAGACCTTGCTGCTTTGTAGATAGCAGTTTTAGGCTTCATGTTTGAATTTTGCTGTACTAAACTAATTGGCCCTTTATTTTTTTTTTCTGTATGGGAAGCCACAAACAGTTCTGTGTTGACTACTCCTGCAACCACTTACTCCTGTATCTTCTTTTCCTTGTTGACTTATGATCTTACCAATATCCATTCCAGCGTTTGTCCCACCACAAATCTACCATTCTCTACTAAACCATCAAAAAGTATAACCTAACTCCGTCCACCTTCACTAAGAACCACCTCTACAGCACTCACACTTCCAATAATGTTATTTAATTTAACTTTAATACACAAAAACATGATTAAGTCATCAAAGACCAACAGTGTGCGAGGTTATTGCAATGTTGTTTGTGGTCAGTCTATGTATATCCTGTGCTTGGTACAGAGACATTAGA
Source organism: Staurois parvus (assembly GCA_951230385.1). NCBI lineage: Eukaryota > Metazoa > Chordata > Amphibia > Anura > Ranidae > Staurois > Staurois parvus. Next base: position 27,322 of record CATNWA010020258.1, on the reverse strand, counting down.
TGTGCTATCTTGTGAGAGCTGTCTATTTACACAATGGGTTTTATGTGTTTAAAACTGCAAACGTGTATTACTTCCTTTTTTTCAGTTAAAGTGGAACCGCAGTGTAAAATATTTTATCAGGTAGGCATTTATCGCAGCAGAGATTCTGTATGCCTCTTGTTGGCTAGAAAATTTAATTTAAGTGCACATTGAGCTATGCATGTGTATCTGAATGTATTGTACAGTCTCAGCATGCCATGAGTGGTGGGCTATTGGGCTTATTGTATATTGTGCAAAAATGCCCTCCCTGATAGCTCAATTCTTTAAATTGCAGGAGTTCAAGCCAGGATGCCTTGGGTGGTGGGATTAACTAATTTAAAGTGTTACTAAACCCAATACAGTAGAATCAATCTGTATATGCAGTAAAGCATGCTTGTTATACTCACTGTGCAATTTAAGAAGTTAATCCTCTGCGTTGTCTAAAAAGGATGTTTAACCACTTGACCTCCAGAGGATTTACCCCCCTTCCTGACCAGGCCTCTTTTTGCTACTCGGCGCTGCACTAATTCAACTGATAATTGCGCGGTCATGCAATGCTGCACCCAAACGAAATTGACGTCCTTTTTTTCACACAAATAGAGCTTTCTTTCGGTGGTATTTGATCACCTGTGTGCTTTTTATTTTTCACACTATAAACAAAAAAAGGCCCAAAATTTTGAAGAAAAACAATATTTTTTACTTTCAGCTATAAAAAATATATAGTAAACTCAAAGTTGGTTATACATTTAGGCCAAAATGTATTCTGCTCCATGTTTTTGGTAAAAAAAAATCCCAATAAGTGTATATTGATTGCTTTGTGTGAAAGTTATAGCGTCTACAAACTATGGTATAGATACTGCAACTTACACCATTTTTTTGCTATACAGCGCTGCGCTGGTTTAACGGACAATTGCGCGGTCATGCAATATGGTACATAAATGAAATTTACATCCTTTTTTTACCCACAAATTGAGCTTTCTTTCGGTGGTATTTGATTGCTTGTGCGGTTTTTATTTTTTGCGCTATAAAAAAAAAGGCTGACAATTTTGAGGAAAAAAAACAATATTTTGGACTTTTTGCTATAAAACATGTCCAGTAAAAAAAAATTTAAAATTTTTTTAAAGTTATAGCGTTTACAAATGGCGAGAAAGATACTGGGATTTTTAGGTTTTTTTTATACTAATAATTGCGGCGATCAGCGACTTATGGCGGCAATCAGCGACTTATGACGGGACTGCGGCGGACATTCTGACACTGGGGGGGGGGGGGGGGTACTGACTTGGGGTCACTGACATCCCCAGTGACACCAATACAGTGATCAGTGCAAAAAAAAAAAACACTGACACTGTACTAATGGCACTGGGGAGGAAGGGGTTAAGTTTATTTTTCAGGGAAGGGTTATCTGTGTGAGGGGGAGTGTTTTACTAGGGGGCGGGGGGGGGGTGTACTGCAGGGGACACCGCTGATCGGGAGAGAGAAACTCTTCTGTCCCGATCAGCTTGTCCTGGAGCTGTCAGGGAACTGACAGAAAGCACAGCTACTGAAGCTGTGCTCTCTGTCAGCGATTGCCACCGATCGCCAGAACATAGCCAGTAACGACCAGCTGTGACCCGACGACTGACATCCGCGGCTGTGATCGGCGGGACAGGTAGGGCGGCAGCGCGCCTCGTGCACGCCCCCTACCTGTTTACAAAACACACTTTTTAAAACGTGTTTTTGCCCAGCCCTGCCGCCGTATTTATACAGTGGCTGAGCGGCATGTGGTTAATCTTGTCTTCTCTGATCCTACTCTTCTTCCACTGTCCCCAACTCATCTTCTGAGAGAACAGAGCCTTGGGGGCAAGCTGCACATGCTCAGTTTGGTATGCATTGCTAGAGAGTGTTTTTTTTTTTTTCTTGGGAGAGTGCATGTGATCAGCACAGGGCCAATCCACACTGTCCAGACAGAGGGTCAGGGGTCCAGCAATCTCATAGGACAGTGAGAGGAGAATGAAAACTCCTCCTACAAGCTTTGCTGGACACTGATAGAAGTCACAAGACTGCTCTAACTGCTGATGAGAAAAGATATTTAGCAGTTTATATTTACTAAAATATTTGCATTTCCATGTTGTGTGTACTGTGGGAACCCAGATATAGTGAATTCATAGTCCTGGGTTTAATAACACTTTAACCTCCCTGGCGGTATTCCCGAGTGTAGCTCGGGGTAAAATTTCAGTACCAAAAGCGGTAACCCCGAGCTACACTCGGGAATACCATGCGGCGTTGCTCAGGGATTCCCATGCAGCACTTACCTTGTCCTTCGTTCCCGCGATGTGTCCCCTGCAGCGTCCCCGGCCATCTCCTCTGGCCAATGCAGGCATCCGGCTTCCGTGTTCCAGTCCCTGTGAGCGTAGGGACGTACGGGACGTACGGGGGGGCGGAACCGGCGGCAAATTTAAAAATTTTAGAAACTGTCATTTTCTAATAAACGAATATGACATAGTATAAAACATTACTGTTTCAAAGCATTTCACATACATTTTGTCCCGAGTGCTTTGTCCTGTGCCCTGCCTGCATTTTTACTGTTCTTTCTGCCTGGAAACTGAGAAAAGTCCATGGCGTCCAAAAAGCGTCCCTTTAGGTCAAGAGCGGTTTTAGATCAGCTAGAGAACAGCGATAGTAAATCAGAACCACTTGCAGAATTGAGTGATAATGATTCGTGGGGAAATTCGTCATCAGACACTGAAAACAATTCTGCGACTTTGCTCAGTGATGTGCGAACTTGGCGCTATATTTAAAATTTCAGTGTTTTTGGTCTGATTATATTATTGAATTAAATTTATTATTATTATATTATTATTTTTTATGATTATTTATTAAATTATAATTTATGATTTCTTGTTTCAAGTTTTATCATACCCGGAATGTTTACTAGACTCTTGTTCGGACAGATTTCAGTGATTTATTCCTAAAAATTACAGGCCTTCAATAAAAAAAATACATATTTCCATGCAAAAAAATTTAACGCTTTCAGCACAGAAATATGGACATAATCAGACCGCTAGGGAGGTTAAGTCATCCTATGCCTGCTCATTAAGTCAGGTAAAGACATCAAACCCAAAGACCGAGCAAAGATGTCAGCTGCAATGTGGGAGATCACATAAGTTGCATTGCTGAAGGGGAGGTAAGTGCAGCTACCTTTTTAAAATGCAAAAGCCCAATCAGTTCCTATGTAAAATCCAATGCTCCTATTTGGTAATGGTTTAGACAACTTTTGGGCTTAATAAAGTCTGCTCTAATGACTCTGGAAGATCGTCCTGCAGGCAGTGTACATATGTGCAGAGTTGATAAGTTACATCAGTAAGTCTTGATGTGCAAAACACATAAATCCAGAAGAAACTTCAACAATCATGATGATTGCTTTGAATTTAATGCTCACTGGTTTTTGGGCTTGACCTTTGTGGCTCATTTCAAAATTACTGTTACAGTTTTGTAAGAACTGGGAACTGGAGATGGCCCAGGGGGAGATTAATTGGATCTTCCATTTAGTAGCAGAATTTTTTTTTTCTTTGACGATGTTTAAACTTGCACTATATATATATAATATGTATCTTTATCAAAGTCTACCAAGACTCTTTTTAAGCTCATACACTTTTAAATGTTTACATTTAAAGCAATTGTAGAAATGGGAATTGTCAGGAACCTACCTCTGTGCATTATGTCCTCTTGTTGTCCTTTTGTTACGGCTTATGTTTTTTACTGTGGCTCTTCCTGTCCTCCTCTTAGGTGTCTACTCATTGCAACTACTGGTTCTCCTTGTGTCTTCCCTGGGTTCTCCTGTCTGCCTGTTTCTGTGTTTGCTCCCTTTTTTGCAGTCTTTCATAGCTTCACTTTGTTACATACTTATTTCCTTGGTCCTGACTCTGTGAATTCTGCTTACCCATTTATAAATACACCATCATCTATAATCTAGCTGATAGTTGTAGTGTTCAGTTTGCTGTGTCTTTGTAATCCTAATTTCCTGTAGCTTGTATCCTGTTCACATTTCTTGCTCCCTTTACCCTGTCCCTGTACATTCTGCATCTGATTCCTGTCTGTTCTCTGTTACCTTTCCTGATATTCATGGTTCTGCTACTCTTAGCTGTGACTAGTTGGAGTCCTCAGATTTGATCACTTACTTGACCTTGCCAGAATACTTGCTGCCCTGAGCTTCACTGTGTTATTGACTACATCCCTTCTCAAACGATTGATATAGATGCTTGACTTTGTTACCCCCAACCACTACTTTGGCTACTCCCTCTGCATTTTTCAATTCAACTTCACAGGGAAAGGGTTTTCTGTAGAACTCCAAACATTAAGTTTTGGGCACTCAGATACAGTACACATACATAAAGCACCCTCAAAGGTTGGCTTCTATAAATGAAGTGTGCCACAGCAGTGGTCATCAAATCTTTAAAGGACCAACGTTTGCAGAAATGCCGTTTATAGAAAATCACTTATTCAAATTACAAGAGTTGAACAAGTATTTAGATAGATGTTTTTTCTAATAATGAATATGTGTATACATACACTATATTGCCAAAAGTATTGGTCGGCCTGCCTTTACATGCACATGAACTTTAATGGCATCCAGTCTTAGTCTGTAGGGTTCAATATTGAGTTGGTCCACCCTTTGCAGCTATAACAGCTTCAACTCTTCTGGGAAGGCTGTCCACAAGGTTTAGGAGGGTGTCTATGGGAAGGTTTGACCATTCTTCCAGAAGCGCATTTGTGAGGTCATGTACTGATGTCGGAGGAAAAGGCAGTCGCTGCTCTAATTCATCCTAAAGGTGTTCTATGGGGTTGAGGTCAGGACTCTGTGCAGGCCAGTCAAGTTCTTTCACTCCAAACTCGCTCATCCATGTCTTTATGGACCTTGCTTTGTGCACTGGTGTGCAGTCATGTTGGAACAGGAAGGGGCCATCCCCAAACTGTTCCCACAAAGTTGTGAGCATGAAATGGTCCAAAATGTCTTGGTATGCTGATGTCTTAAGAGTTCCCTTCACTGGAACTAAGGGGCTAACCCCTGAAAAACAACCAAACAACATAATCACCCTCCACTAAACTTTACACTTAGCACAATGCAGTCAGGCAAGTACTGTTATCCTGGCAACCACCAAACCCAGACACGTCCATCGGATTGCTATGGGACAGCATGATACTACTTCAACACTGTATAATTCCATGGTCAAAATTTACAAAAATTTTAATTTTTCATTACGGGACACTTAATCAGTTCAATTCATGAGAATTGAAATATAATTTTTTGCTCCATATATGTCCGGGGTAATTTACATGTCATGACATATGTCATATCTTTTGACCTATATTGCTTGCTGAAAGCTAAGAATTCACATTACTATTTTTGACTCTTGTTATGACCTGTTTGTTTTGTTATAGTTCCTTATGGAACATACTAGCGCTGTATAGTCTCACATCAGTCAATTGACTATTTTTCATTAAGTGTTCTTGCATGGCAAGACCACTTACTGTTATCTCACATATATATTCTTATTATTATAGCCAAATTTACCACCCTAACTCCTCCCACAGTTTTTACACTACATAGACAGTAATATACAGAAACGTGCGGATTGTTCCCAATTGGTGTGCTATTACTTTGTGGAACGTTTTGCCAAATGGTTCACAAAATATCAGCATTTTTGTGGTGAAATTGGTCCCATAGGAATGAATGGCGGAATGTTCAAAACTAGAGTGGGAGCTGAAAAATCAGGACATGATTTCCAAACTACTACCACTCCCTCATTTTCAAGCCCACCTACACAAATCTTATATCAAAACGACGTTCATCTATCCCTGCTGTCACTAAAAATGTCAACAGCTAAGCCATAGTCCTGCTAGTTTTCACAATATGACCATTTGTTTGCAACTCACGCCGCTCATTGATATTCATTGAAACTCCACTCTAGCCACCTCAAATTTGAAGGGCAATTTCTAAACTGTGACTGTGCCTTCATTTTTAATATTTCAGAGACATACTATGCATCGAAATGTAGGTCTGGGTCTTGTAATTCTCACAATATAAAGCTCTTCGGTGTAGTATTTATAATTTTTAAACTACAACCGTTTGAAGATGGCAACCGCCAGTGAAGTGAGCAAGTTGGAGCAGTTTGTTTTTAACCGCTCTTCTCTGCCCTTGCTGTAGAGTGAGTTGCCATAGGACCCCAGGTATGTGAGCAGCCAGCAGAGTGACAAAAGCTAGAGTGTGAGCTGAAAAATCAGGACATGATTTCTAAACTGCCATCACTCCCTCATTTTCAAGCCCTAGACTACTGGTGGAGGCAAGAACACTTCATACAATTTCCCCAGAAATTGTAGCTTTTCTAGTTACTAATGCATTGAAATCCGGATTGCTTATCTTTCACTGTTTTTAATTATGTGTTCAGTGGTTGTATGTGTCACTATTAATGGATATCACCTTTTTTCTTCGCAATGGGTTTAATAAAAATATGTGGTTTTACACTGGAGCTATATTGCACTACCTACTTTGGTTGTTTGCGTTATGCAGCTACAACTTTTTTGTTTTCTATATTTAGCCAGGTTAACACCCACACCTTCATTTTAAGGTGCGTCTTTGAGCTCAACAGTAGGTTACCCCGCCTATATTTAGTGGTAAATCTTTCTTTTTGAATGGAACTTCAGTTGCCTGACAAAGGAGTCCTTCATGGCCCTGAAACAGTGCACTACTCTGTTTGTGATGAGATCTTTCTTCAATAAAAAGATGTTTGGACTTAATTTTAAGATCCATGGTGTGCTGTGAACATTTACATTCAATTGGACAGTTGCCCACCTGATGACACTGATGGAGGCCTGAGAGGAACATGAGTTCCCCCCCTTTCCTCGACTTTCTCTGCATGGCAGCTGCCAAACAGCGCCACCTGTGAAGGGAGGCTGACCTGCACCTGCCTACAAGTGTTCCATGGGTCTGAGCCCTAGTGGAGATATGTCAATATACAGGCCACAGATGTCAAAGTGCTTTTTAAAAACATTAATGCATTTTTCCTTGACATTGGAGTTGATTACTGAAGAAGTAGAGGTTGTACACTTAAAAAAGTATACTGTATATATTCAGTTAATAAGGCAAAACTGTATTCACTCTGAATACACAGTCAAGTGTTAGCAGAAAAGTATAATTTGGTTACAGACTTCCCTTGTTCTGTTACATTCACTTTGCAACATGAAATTTCTAAATGAAAAACCTCGACATCTTTAGTACAAAGAAAAACAAAACTATTTTTAGGCTAGGGTTACTTGTAAAGTTATTGGTACAAGTGAAACCTTCTAAGAGACTTGAACATAGCTCCTTGTTAGTTGAGCCATATTAGCCCTATTAGGTCAGTGATGTTGGGGAATTTCCCAGCTTCAGCTGATTGGGCTGGCAACCTGCTATCATGTGAGAGTTTCCTATGGGTTCAGGTCAAACTGGGTTCAGCCGAACTTTCGCTGATCACTACTAGTGAGAGAAACAGCTTGATATCACCAGTGGCAGCACAGTGGCTAAATGGTTCCACCTGGCAGTACTAGGGTCGTTGGTTCAAATCCCAACCACGGCACCACCTGCCTGGAGTTTGCATGTTCTCCCTGTGCCTGCGTAGGTTTCCTCCGGGTACTCCAGTTTCCTCCCACACTCCAAAGACATGCTGGTAGGTGAATTGGCTCCTGTCTAAATTGTCCCTAGTATGTGTATGTATGAATGTAAGTTAGGGACCTTAGATTGTACACCCCTTGAGGGTTAGGGACCTTAGATTGTACACCCCTTGAGGGTTAGGGACTGATGTGAATGTACACTATATATGTAAAAAAGTGCTGTGTAAATTGACGGCGCTATATAAGTACCTGAAATAAATTCCAACTTTGCGGAGATTAAAGTGGTTCTGAAGGTTGTTTACCTGAGTGCAATCTTGATCCAACAAGCAATGGCTCTTCTGGCTCCCTCCCTCCTCATTGGTTCAGACACAGCAGCAGGAGCCATTGGCTCCTATTACTGTCAATCCTAGCCAGTGAGAAGGGAACTGGGGTGAGAGAGCCACTGCAGTTGTGCACATCGCTGGATTGAGATTGGGTAAGTATTAGGGGGGCTGGGGGGAGCTGCACACTGAAGGATGGACACAGAGCCTGGCTTAGGAGTGAGCATGCATAAGTACTCCCATAGCAAGTAGCTTGCTTTGGGGGCACTCAGCAGGGAATGCATGCAGGGAAGGAGGACCTGGGGGTGCCCTGGGGAAGAGGAGGCTCGGGTCTGCTCAGTGCAAAAATATTACACAGAGCAGGTAAGTATGACATGTTTGTTTAAAAATAAAAAGACCTCAGCTTTTAATATCACTTAAAAATTCAGTTCAGGGATTACTATTCTTATTTACCAACATATTTTCCTTAAAGTGCATGCAAATATAAATATAGTAAAATCTGTATTCTCCTGATTGTATTATTGTCTCCTCTTCCAATCTAATGTTCCTGTAGTCTATTTCTATGTCTATTTTATATTTCTTCATTGATCCCTTTAGTTCCTACGTTCGACTCGAACATTGACTATTCGTGTGTTCATTCGTGTGTTCAGCAAACACACGAACGGTATGGGTGTTCGGAGGGCTTTTCGTCCACCTCGCCACACAATGCACTGCGTCCTGACAGTGCATTATGATTGGTCAAAGCAATGCACCTGACCGCAGGTCAGGCACAATGTTTTGGCCAATCACAGCACAGGATGACGTCAGTATTTAAGAACTGTTCCCGGGGCACAGCTGTCAGACGGCCGGCAGCCAGCGTCGTGAGCTTTTTTTTCTTTTTCCGGGTAGCGGCGATAGCTGGCATTGTGATTGACGTTGGCTCTATTTCGGGAGATATTTTTTTTAATTTTTATTTTTAATAAAGAACTGGTCAAAGACTTTCTCCTATCTTTTTTACACTACACTCTTTTTGTGTGGATGGGTAGCATACTCATTTGCATGGGGAGGGCCCCCTTGTTAACACCTTCCTATTGCAGATTGATGGCTGAATGGGACACTCCTCGTTGTGACTGGGCATCATATGACATCCTGTCAAAATGAGTCGCTCACGTGGCTGCGGGGCCGTGCAGCAGCGCAATCTGTCCACAGAACACAGTCGATGACATATCACTACACCGGCCTGTTGCCGGTGTCATGTGACCGATCACAGAAGATCACATATCAATTGTATACAATGAATGGCTTCCTGTCATGCCATCCATTGTATGCAATTGTGTTGTTAGCAGTCACATGATACAGACAGGGCAAATCACAGCCCATCTGTATCATGTAATCACAGCTAATCACAACAAAAGACTGATCAGTTGCATTCAGTAACAATGATTTCAAATATCAATGAAATACATAGGTATTAGCAATCATAATGTGTTTAAAAAAAAAAAAACTGATCACTTGCCCAGAGTAGTTCAGTGTTAGTATGGTAACATTGTATTGCTTTGGTCACAGTGTGTTGAAAACAAAATAGAAAAAAATAGAAAAAATAATGTAATAAAAAAACAAAAAATAAAAACAGTATGAAAAAAATACAAATTCTATTATTATTATTATTATTTTTATTATTTTCACCAAAGAAATGTAGCAGAATACATTCTGACCTAAATATATGAAGAAATTTTATTTATTTGCAAATTATAACAGAAACAAAGAAAAGTGCATTTTTTTCAAAAGTTTCCGTATTTTTTTGTTTTATTTAGCAACAAATAAAACACTTAGTGGTGATTAAATACCACAAAAAGAAAGCTTTATTTGTGTGAAAAAAATGCTAAAAATATTCATTTGGGTACAGTGTTGCATGACCACGAAATTGTCATTCAAAGTGCGACAGCGCTGCAAGCTGGAAATTGGCCTGGGCAGGAAGGGGGTAAAAGTGCCCAGTATTAAAGTGGTTAAAGGGAGCTTCCAGATTCTGATAAGCCCCCCGCCTGCAGACCCAAACAGTCCAGGGTCAAGGTGTTTTGGGAGGAGCTCCCCCGCCCCAAAGCACCCCCCCATGTTGAGGGCATGTGGCCTGGTATGGTTCAGGAGGAGGGGGCACTCACTTGTCCACCCCTGACCTGTTGGGCTGCATGCTTGGATAAGGCTCTGGTATGGATCTTGGGTGGACCACCATGCAATTTTAAAAAAAAATTGCATGGGAGGTTCCCCTCAAAATCCATACCAGACCTGAAGGCCTTGGTATGCTTGGGAGGGGGGACCCCATGTAGTTTTTAAAAAATGTTTTAATGGTCGGACAATGCCGACAATTCTTCTGACAGCTGAAACATGAATAAATATTTCACTACTAAAATACCGCATGACTTAATAATAGAACTCATGAAGTATTTTAGTAATGAGCGGTATCTTACCACATACTCAGATGCGGTAAGATACCGCTTAGTAAATTGTTTGTGTTTGAAGTTCGCGGTTGAACCTTCTGTAGGTTTGAATATTCGACTGCAAACCGAACAGGGGGACATTCAGCCCATCACGAATGGGCACATTGAGAAAAGGCGTATTATAGTTTCTGTTTGGGAAACAATAGAGATGTTCAGAAGCTGAACTCTAGTCACATATGCTTTCATCAAATTATTTTCCCTTAATAGCCACATATGATATAAATCCACTTTGTGTGCAACAAATTTCTTTGTAAATCCTGATATTACATATACAAGTAGAAGTGACATCATCACTGTGCTGTACATAGCCAATGCAATAATCAGAGCTGTGGGAGGGGCCCAAACTGGAAATGGACTTTTAAGTGGACCTATCATTGCATCCTATTAAGGAACACAGTCCCTGGCTGCCAGATGCTTTGTGGCATGACATCGTTAGTGTCTATAGTGGGGAATATATTAAATGTTGTAATAGGGTGCATAGCATAAGGTACACATACTTTGCTCCACCATCGCTCAAATCTAATGGATTGCTTATTAAAGGATAAGTTCACTTTTCAACAAAAAATAATAAATGCACATTTTTTTGCAGCTAAAAAAATGTTCATTTATTATTTTTTATTGTAGGAGCCTGTAAAGCATTGCACCAGCTATTAGCAGATCAACAGTGCCATGCAGGTCTCCTGCAAACCTGTCAGTGTGTCTGCTTGTTTGTACCTCGTACGGGCAAGCCGATACTTACTGATAGGAACAATAAATGAACTACATTGATTCTAGAACTAAACTAAATTGTGACAGGTAGCAGGGGGAGAAGATCCCCCGCTAGTTGTCAAAATGGGGGGACCCGGGGTCGGTCATTTATTAGCATGTTACATATTACACCCTGAATATGGGCATAATGTGTAACATGTTATTAAAGGTGAACTTATTTAGGGTTTGACTTACTGAGCAAAGTTAAAAACTTAAACTATGTAGATTCTTGATACCACATGACAGGGCTACAGCCTGGTGATTGGCCACTCCGTGATCAAGTGGTACATTGTGGAGAGAGCAGGGAACGGACTTCTTGGGCAAACCGGGGCTAGCACAGAGTTGGAGGGGTGAAAGTCTTAAGTACATGTATCTTACTCCCATACGGAAAAGTGAAAATTTAACTTCGCAAAAATGGGCAGAATTCAGGTTCACAAAAAAAAAAAAAAAACAATTTTGCACTATTTTATAGCATTCACAAAATAAGAGTGGAACAAAGAGGTAGAAATGCAGGTGAAGCAGACATTGATTAATATTCCAGAATTTTTTTATTTTATTTTATATACAGTATATATTTAAAATGATAAAGTTGAAATGTTCAAAAGAAGTTTAGTGCACAGTACAGTGCATTTCATCAAGCAGTGAGTATTTCTGTTTGGTGCCGTGTGGTTGGTGGTGTTATATCCTGTTATGGACAGAAAGGTAGCACTTTGGTAGTTTCTAATCTGCTAAATACACAGATGAAATACATATGAAGGAGCTGTTTTACTGGCCAAAGGATTTGTATTTGTGTCTTATCCAGTTCTGAGATTTACCTAACTTTGTCTGGTATGGCAAGTAATCTGATTTATCTCTGCTCAAATCAAAGTGGAACTTCAATACCGAACTCTGTGACATCTGGTAGCTCCCTTGCCGAGGCTGACACCTTCGCCCCGTCCTCTTCTGGGTTTGGCATCTGTGGCCGGCTGCATGCATGGCGGAGTTAATTTATCCTGGTCCCAAAAAATGCTGAGAATTTTCACTGAGTTGCAGATTTCTGAAAGTAAATCTTCTGTTAATATTTAAAACAAAAATTGTATATACATAGGAAAACCAGTTTAAAAAAAGCTTACAAATAATAACAAAAAAAAGGTAAAAATAAAAAAAAAAGTCCCAAAAGCCATTATGCTTTCTTTTTAAGTGATGCAGTTTGAGAATCATCCGGTCTTGTGGCTGTCTCCCTTTGTTGTAGCCAGTGGTGATGTCAGTATGTACATGATAGATGTATTGTGAGGATGCATGCCAGTAGACCCACGGCAATCACAGTATATCGTACAAAGACGGAACATTGAATGAGTATATTATGGCCTGTTGTATCTGGGAAAGAACAATAAAGAGAAGTCATTTAGATGTTACAAGGTGCCCTATAAAAGAGGAGAGAGAGCTAAGGTTATCTATTAGTTGTAGAGACAGCCATAGCTGTCCAAAAAAGTGTGCCAAAATGGATACCAATTCAACATATTCAAAGTATTAACCCAGTTGCTTGGGGAACAACTCACTCACTGCCAAAAAAAAATGTTGTCACTGATTAATGAGCATTGTGAAAAAATCATTCTACTGGATGTTTCTGTCAGGGCTCCAGGTATAACCAGAGATGTGTGGACTGACACAGGGCAATGCAGGCTTCCTGGCTTCAGGTATAGTATAAAACAATACAATTTATTAAAGACTAAACAATACATAAACGCAGGGCAAGGCTAAACATAAACACAGTGCAAACAAACCAACCCTCCAACAGATTACAAAATGTACAACACAAAACGTAGTTGGGCAGGCTGGGTCGGTAACAAACGGGCAGACAAGGTACAAGGAGCAGGCAGGAGAGTGGTCAGGAAAATCCGATGTCTGTACAGGCAGAGTTTGTGCAGAGTCAGAATCAAAGCAGGCAGGATCAGGATATAGGGGCCAAGGGAAACAATACACCAAGGCACTGACTGCAGGCCTGGACACTCCCTAAATACACCTCCTGCAATTAGCCTCAGGTGATGGCTTGATTGCAGGAGTGAGCTTCTGGCTGCTGAGAGCACCCGCTGGCCAGCCCTGGTACTGCAGCCCACATGGCAGGTGAGTCACACCACCAGTGGTGAGTCCATTCCTGACAGTTTCTTTCAAGTCTCTTCCTCTATCCTAGGTCAGTTTTCACATTTAAAGATAATCTTTCCAAGAGACACATGGTGGCTGCACTATCTAATCCTTTTGTCAAAATGCTAGTTGTCTCTTTTTTGTTTGTTCATAAGGCTTAAGTCCTGAAACAAGTATGCATATTTGTAAATGCAGAGCAAGGTCAGAACCTCTTATTTGTGTGCTTGTCCCAGGTGGGAAACACAAAGTTTGGAAGAATACGGGTAAGCATATCAGTCAGAAGCAATAGCATCTGCAAAATTAAAAATAGCATCAGAAGCCTTTTCCATTTCCTTGAAAATAAATATTTCCTGCAATAAAAATTGTGGCCCCAATCTAGACTCTATATACTTCAAATGATAAATACCTAATGGTTATGTTGATTCTCTGCCTCCAAAACTTTAAACTAGCCCTTATTGACCTTTTTACCCCTGAGAAACCCTTAAAATCATTTTCAGGTTCTAGGGAAACCCTGCTAAAATTAATTAATCATTGGGATGACTCTTACCTAGGGGATCATCGAGAAGAATGCCTCCTTACATTGATGGGCAGTGGGAAGAATGCCACTCTTTTATATTGGTGGACATTAGGAGGAATGTCTCTACATTGATCACCAGTGGGAAGAATGCTCTCCTTACATTGGTGGTTGGGGGGAGGAATGCTTCTTACATTGATGGTCTGTTAGGAAGAATGCCCCCCTTACATTATTGGTCAGTGGGAAGAATACCACTTTTATAATGGTGGTCAGTGTAAAAAGTGTTCCCCTTACATTGGTCACCAGTGGGAAGAGTGTTCCTTACATTGGAGGTCAGTGGGAGGAATGTTCCTTACATTGGAAGTCAGTAGGAAGAATGTTCCTTACATTGGAAGTCAGTAGGAGGAATGCCCCTTACATTGCTGGTGAGTGGGAGGAATACCCCTTACATTGGTGGTTCGTAGGAAAAATATATCTTACACTGGAGGTCAGTGGAAAGAATGTTCCTTACATTGGAGGTCATTGGGAGGAATGTTCCTTACATTAGAGGTCAGTGGGAAGAGTGTCCCTTACATTAGTGGTCAGCTAGAGAAGAATGTTCCTTATATTGGAGGTCATTGGGAGGAATGTTCCTTACATTGGAGGTCATTGGGAGGAATGTTCCTTACATTGGAGGTCAGTGGGAAGAGTGTCCCTTACATTAGTGGTCAGCGAGAAGAAAGTTCCTTACATTGGTGGTCAGTGGGAAGATTGTTCCTTACATTGGTGGCAGTGTAAAGAATGCCCTCTTTACATTGGTTGTCAGAATGCAACCCTTACAGACAGCTAAAAAGATTATTGGTGTCATGTCACTGGCTCTGCCAAGTGGTGTTGCCCCAGAACTATGCAGACACTATCAGATAGGGTGTTAATCAGACACAGCTCAAGCTCTAGCAAACTTTGGAGGAACCCTGGTTGGAAATGGCTGGGTTTTTTTTTTTTGTTCTTTTTTTAAGTTTTGGATAGAGTAAGAAAGGGTTAAAACCCCTACTAGTTCTATGATATTACAAGCATCCCCACCCCTTAGTGTACATTAGCTGCAGAGTAGGAAATCCACTGGCCACAGCTCATTGGCCCAAGAACAACAGCTGACTTTTAGGTTAATTTAAACCTAGTGTTTTTATCACGAATTACACAGATATACCATTTATGGACTGTTGTAGGTTTATGACCTGATTATCGCTGATGTACATAATGGTTGATGAATAGAGAATATGTAAAGTTTTCATTCACCATTCGTAGTGACTACATTGTTATATTGGGGTGTCCATTGTATATGTAATTTTCAGCTCATACGGGTTTTTTTTGCATATATTTTCCACCATGCAGGTTAGTTGTTTTAAAAAATAGTTATTTGAAGATATTTGAGTATATGATGATTGTTTATATGATTTAGAGATAATAGCGTGGCACTTTTATAGAAAACAAACAAAAAGAAAAGTATACTGAAATTGGGAGAGCTTAACAGGTGCAAAAGATGCAGGAAAACTTGGCAGAGGCTTTGAGAATAAAATCCACAAGACATGGAAACATCAGAAGAAGCCAAATGTATAGTAAGAACATTACAAAAACAGATACTAGTCTGCTAATGCCAAAACCAGAAGCAAACAGGCATACGGAACTAAGAAGCTTGGAAATCACAGGAACATAAGCTGGAGAGCATTACAATTCCACAAGGAGCTGGTGGTTGGAAGATTCTCTGCAAACCTTTAGAAACTGGTCAAACCCAAAGTAGGTGAGAAGATAAGGAGCTAGGTAGAGAAAGGATAAAAAGCCAACAGATAATAGGAGCAAGTAAAGATAAGATATTGACTTACTTAACAGTGATAAGAGAAAGAGAAGGATTGAATCCGCCAGATATAAACACAACTACTTTGCTGATCAATTAATTCATTGTTTCCTTAATGAATGAAAGCAAGCGGATTACCCTTTCTAGTACTGTCCAGTTGACCCAAACAATCTGCCTAGAAAAGTCAGTAATACAGAATTCTTTAAAAAAAACAATTATGATTGTCTACCAAACAAGAATATATGGTTACCTCTGCCTTTTATTTTCCAGGGTATCTGGACAGGAGAGGAACTGATCCAGACTTCACAGGTCACATGATCTCCATTGTGCAAAATATCCTTGGGAAGTGACAGATGACTCTGAAAAGTCCAAGTGGCACTAGTTCCCTCCCTAAAAATTATTCTGCCCTTGTAATGTGTTCCAGAGATGTTCCAGGTCATCTGAACTGTATGATGAGAAGTGATAACTATACAAGTCAGCTGGATAACAGTACTGGAAGGAAGGACATGAGAAGGAGCCAGGAGATGGATGGAACTGCTGAGTTTTGAATTGTCTGTGAATGAATAACAAGGAAATAAAATATAACAAGTTAGTACTGTAATCCCCATGAAACACAAGCAGAGCTGAGAGTTCTAAATATCTGCCAGATCTTATATTAGAGTGTAGAATAGTTTGTGAATGAATGATAAGGTAATAAAATATAACAATGAGCACTCCAATCTTCATGAGACATAAGCAGAGCTGAGAGCTGTGTATATTGGGTGGTCTGTCACTAAAAGTAAAAGCTGAGCATTTTTTTGAAAGTGTACTTAATGTTCAGGATTAGTTAATTTAAGTTCAGGAAAGTTTCCACTAGGGTGTTTCACAGAGATAGTTTTGCCTTTGTGACATGTTCTTTCATTGTTAAAGGCTATCTCATCTTTTTACCTAAATTCACTATCTATGTCCCTCACTGGTGACATTTTCAGAAGCTGGGGAAAAGAAATCCAGCCCTACAAATGTGCCAGCTGGTCCCCAATGGTCCCCTTGCATTTATGTCCATACTGAGCCTTCTGTTCTGAATCCTCCTTACAAGGACATGGAGATTTGTTATTTGTAGGATTACCAGGTAAAAATAAAGGAGAAAGCCTTTAAAAAGAAAACAAATGCAACCACCACATCTAAGGACCAATAATTTACATTGTAATACATTTTTATTTTTTGAATTCACTTTAAAGGCCACATAAAATGCATAAAGAGGCACACTCACTACAGCTGGATGGCAGAATTAGGATATGGAGGCTCTAGAACGTGGATGAGCTTGCTGGATGTGAACATTTCTCTGCACAAGCCAGGTTTAATAATGCTAATGAAGAACAGATAAACACAAACTATAGTTTTCCCTGAGTTGCTCATTACTACCTACTACAAAGTGATGGGTGATGGTTACCCCAGTAGATCAACTTCATGCCTAATAGGAAGTGAGAGGAAATCTCTGCAAATTAAAGAAAATTAATTTGGGGACCCTCAGGTCACCAGAACTAGTGTCCTCACTGGAAGGTTTCCCCTCTATTACTTCTCTGAGGACAAAATTTGGGATTTTCTTTACTTACACTTTTGATGATAATGGTAAAACTAAAAATGGAGAGGGTGAATGTTCTTAACTGCTTGCCACCCGTGTACTGCGGATGGACGGTGGCTACAGGCATTGCGACGTATAGGTATGTTGCTTTGGCTGTACTAACACAGGAGGGCACACAACGCTCCCCACCTGCGACCGCTGTATCCAAGGGACACAATGGAATGAAGATCCCATCTCATTTGTTGCCACAAGTTCTTGGAAAATGAAGAAAGAAAGCAAAAATGTATTTTTTCTTTTTTTTAAACCCTGTGGCAAAAATATCTGCAAAATACTCCCCATGCCTCTTAATTCCTTGGATTGTCTGCTTTCCAAAAAAGGGTAATTTGGGGGGTGTTTTGTACTATCCTGGAATTTCCTCAAACTGTGATAGGTAGTGAGGGAGTGATATGAGGAAATATGCCCTTTGAAAACCTGAAAGTGGTCATTGGATTTTGTGGGCATGTATGTGGCTAGGCTGCCAAAAAGTATCACACATGAGGTATCCCCATACTCAGGAGAAGTAACAGAATGTGTTTTGGGGTGTTATTCCACATATACCCATGGCATGCATAAACTTATATATATAATTTAACTGCCAACTTTGTGTAAAAAAACAAAATTAAATTTTTCACAAATTTGTGGCAAAAAAATAAAATCTTCCATGGACACAGCATGCCTCTCAGCAAATTCCTTGGGGTATCTACTTACAAAAAATTGTCATTTGGGGGTCTTTGTACTGCCCTGGCTTTTTAGCACCTCAAAAAATGTGATAGGTCAGAAAGTAAAAGCTGCGAACATTCCAGTATATATACCATAGTTTGTAGATGCTATAGCTTTCAAACAAACCAATTAATATACATGTATGGAGATTTTTTTTTTTACCAAACACATGTAGCAGAATACATTTTGGCCTAAATTTATGACTAACTTTGAGTTTATTGGAAATTATTTGTAACTGAAAGTAGAAAATATCTTTTTTTTCAAAATTTTTGTTATTTTTTCATTCATATGACAAAAAATCAAAAACCCGGTGGTGACCAAATACCATAAAAAGAAAGTTCTTTTTGTGTGAAAAAAGGACATAAACTTTGTTTGGGTACCACATTGCACGATTGCGCAATTACCAGTTGCAATAATGCAGTGCCAAATAGCAAAAAATGCCCTGGTCAGGAAGCGGGGGGCGGGGGGTAAATCTTTGGGAGGGCAAGTGGTTAACGAGGACACAGACCACAATACAAACTGACAGGGGTTCTAATCCCTTTCCACTCAATCCAAAACTGAAAAAAAAAGTTTTCCTTTTAGTTATACTTTAATATACACGTATTGGTTTTTTTTTTACCAAACACGCGTAGCAGAATACATTTTGGCCTAAATTTATGACTAACTTTTTGAATTTATTGGACATTTTTTGCAACTGAAAGTAGAAAATATCTTTTTTTTTTCCTACATTTTCATTATTTTTTTCGTTCATATCACAAAAAATAAAAAAATGCAGTGGTGACCAAATACCACCAAAATAAAGCTCTATTTGTGTGGAAAAAGGACATAAACTTTGTTTGGGTAGAGCACTGCATGACCGCACAATTACCAGTTGAAATAATGCAGTAATGCAGTGCCAAAAAATGGCCTGGCCAGGAAGGGGGGTAAATCTTCAGGAGAGCAAGTGGTTAACAGGGACATAGACAGCAATACAAACTGACAGGGGTTTTAATCCCTTTCCACTTGATCCAAAACTAACAAAAAAGTTTTGCCTTTTAGTTACCGTATATACTCGAGTATAAGCCGACCCGAATATAAGCAGAGGTACCTAATTTTACCACAAAAAACTGGGAAAAACTATTGACTCGAATATAAGCCGAGGGGGGAGGAATAGTGCCCCATCGTTGGTGTCAGTGGGGGGAGGAATAGTGCCCCATCGTTGGTGTCAGTGGGGGGAGGAATAGTGCCCCATCATTGGTGTCAGTGTGGGAGGAATAGTGCCCCATCGTTGGTGTCAGTGGGGGGAGGAATAGTGCCCCATCATTGGTGTCACTGTGGGAGGAATAGTGTCCCATCGTTGGTGTCAGTGGGGGGAGGAATAGTGCCCCATCGTTGGTGTCAGTGTCAGTGGGGGGAGGAATAGTGCCCCATCGTTGGTTGGTGTCAGTGTCAGTGGGGGGAGGAATAGTGCCCCATTGTTGGTGTCAGTGGGGGGAGGAATAGTGCCCCATCGTTGGTGACCCCTGCTCCAGCCTGGGCTCGCTCGCTTCCTCTCTCTCCCATGGTACACACTTACCGGTCAGATGTCTTCCTTCTCCGGCCGCTCTCCTCCTCTTCACTCGCTCGATCTTCGCGGTGCCGCTCGGCTCCTCCTCTCCAAGCTCCACCTCCTCGCCGGTGATTGGGCTCCTGTGTGCCTCTCCTGAGCTACAGTTCCGGCGGCCAATCACCGGCGAGGATTGATCCCGGGGGTGTATCCAGATGACAGGGACGGCATGTCATCTGCAGACGTTGACTCGAGTATAAGCCGAGGGGGCAGTTTTTCAGCACAAAAAATGTGCTGAAAAACTCGGCTTATACTCGAGTATATACGGTATACTTTAAGCACAGGCATGGGGGGTTAGTTTAAGGATTGGAGGGTAAAAAAGGAATTGGCGCCTGGAGGGAACCACAAGTACGGAGATCCTAGTATGGATAAATACAGCAAATAAAATCACATACAGTACAGATGAAATATGACATATAAGGCATTAAGTCCAAAAGATCAAAAGTCCCAGATAGGATATGACAGGCGAAGACAGCTCCCCATAGAGTGAAGCAGTACTCTGCAGGAGATAAAATCGAACAGAAGGGGGCGCCAATCTGAGTGTAGAGGGTTAATACTTTACCGGTATCAAAAGGAGTAAAAAACTACTCAGAAACATAAGAAGTTAAAAGGCAAGGTTTTTTTATGGAATAAAAAAAAAAAAAAAAAGCAAGGTTTAAAATCATCCTCTGGTAAGCTGTTTGTCAGCCAGCAGTGTGGTAGTGGGTCCTGGTCAATTGTGATGAAAGGGGAAGGAGCCGTCAGCTGTCAACGGTGCAGGAGATTTGAAAATGGCGCCGTTTACCAGCGTGGACCGCAAGGAAATCCTGGACCCAGGCAGGCGACCAATGGCAGAGCTGCAAGGGACTCACATAATTTAGAGGGAGAAGATCGGACAGTGCGGGCTGATTTAACTCAGCAGAACAGCTAGAGGTGAAGACTGGATCAGCAGCATGGATCAGTGGATGGGATCGGAGCGCCGCTATGTTTCAGCGGAGCATCACATAATAAAGATATATATTGTATGTACAGAAATCGTGTGAATTAATAATAATGTAACATAAAATATAATAAATAAAAAAGGGAGGTGAACATCGAAGCTGGTGGGAATAGCATATTAATTATGGAAAGGAATATAATAAAAAATTATGATCCAATCCTCGCTGCTGATCCTGTCTTCACCTTGAGCTGTTCTTCTTAGTTAAAGCAGCCCCCCCCCCCCCCCGTCCGGTCTTCTCCCTATAAAACATGTGAGTTCCCTGCAGCCAGTTAGGTCTGAAGAAGAAGCAAGCGCTTTGAAATTAGTCACCTGACTTCTCCTCGCTCTGCCATTGGTCGCTCGCCTGGGTCCGGCATTTCCTTGCGGTCCAAGCTGGTAAATGACGCCATTTTCAAATCTCCTGCACCGTTGACAGCTGACAGCTCCATCCCTGTTCATCAGGATTGACCAGGACCCACTACCACACTGCTGGCTGACAAATGGCTTACCAGAGTATGATTTTAAACCATGCCTTTTAACTTCTTACGTTTCTGAGTAGTTTTTACTCCTTTTGATACCATTAGAGTATTAACCCTCTACACTCAGATTGGCGCCCCCTTCTGTTTGACAGTGCAAGGGTTCATGTACACGGGGCATTTGGAAAACTCTTCTGAGCGATGGAAACTGACTGCTGGAAAACGTAGGTTAAAAAACATCAGTTTAGCTGCGTTTGCATACCGCATTTGCGTTTAGAAGTGTTTTTAAATGATAACCTCAGGAGACTTTCCAAATGCCCAGAATGCGCTGAAAAATAGTACATAATTAACTATTTCAGACATTTTGAGAGGAATAGAGAGAGCAGAAGCAGAGAGAGCAGTATGTGTTGAGATGACCTGTCTTTTCTGGTTGTATTCACTATGGATCCCATCATGAGCATAATGCAGTGCGTTCTACCAGTTTTTCCTTCACGCGAAACCTGGAACTGCCTGCGCTGGTGTACCGGGTCCATTTGAATACATGGAAAACGCTTTTTGCGCATTTCTGATGATGAAAAAAGGCTCTGGACATGGAACAGTTAAACGCTTCTAAACGCAAAAGCTTATAAATGCGGTTAATCGCGTTTACATGAGTTTGGTGTTTGAAACGCAAGTTTGGTGCGTTCAAAAAAGTAATTGTAAACTCAACTGCCTGTAAATGACTGTAAACGATGATGTGTATATGGACACATAGGAAAACATTAGGGAGAGTTCAGAGGCTGCTGAAAAGGCGCGCTCCTGAATGTCAGTTTATCAGTTGCCAGGCGCAGACTGACCATTGGGGGCCCGGGGTCAGCAGGGGGCCCCGTGAGATGTCCCTGGTACCTTTCATAGGCTTTTTTGGGTGTGATTTGAGCGTGGGTGAGGACACAGGGGCCCTATGATCCCCAATTGCCCGGGGGCCCCATGAGTTGTGAGTCCGCCCCAGTCAATTGCAGTGTACATGAGTCCTAAGGATTGAGCTGTCAGATGTTTATAGTGAAGGGAGACTTCAGGTCGGTTTGTGATATCTGTGCTGGGAGTTGAATGCTAGAAAATAACAGTGCAAAACTCTAGGCATCAAAAGCAAACATACGGCCAAAGTGTTTGAGAACAAATATTATTCCCATCTATACAGGTTTCATTGGTATATGTGACTCCTAGGAGTGTGTCATTCTTACCACCAACAATTAGAGTTGTCCTATTCACAGATGTCATTTGCTTGGCATTGGCTGTTTTATAATTTGTTTTACAGAAATATATTCCAGAATCACTTTTCTGAAGGTTGTATATCAACAGATTCACATTTCTTTCCAAATAAGTTGACTCACAATCATATTTATGGGTATTATCTCTCCATACACAGTCTCTAACTAATATTGGAACTTTGTCTGTTCTCTGGGGTATTCTGTACCAAGCAATGTAATTCTTTGCATCAATCAGCTGATCCGATATACAGGAAATTCTTGCTGTATCACCAGCTGGAACAAACAGGACATCTTGAGGCTGGTGCAAAACTGCTTCAACAACCAACACTGCAAAGCAATAAAACATGATTTATAAGCTAATATAATACAATATGTTCTAATATAATACAATATGTTCTAATATAATACAATATTTCAACCCTTTACAACTGCCCAACACATATATGAGAAATCGAGAAAGTAGACTTTAACCACTTGCCCTTCTGAGGATTTACCCCCCTTCCTGACCAGGCCATATTTTGCGTTACGGCGCTGCGTTGCTGTAACTGACAATTGTGTGGTCATGCAACTCTGCACTCAAATGAAATTTACATCCTTTTTTCCCACTAATTTAGATTTCTTTCGGTGGTATTTGATCGCTTCTGTGGGGGTTTTTTTTTTGCGCTATAAAAAAAAAAGGCCGATAATTTTGAGAAAAAAAACAATATTTTTGACTTTTTGCTATTAAAAATACCCAGTAAATATTTTTTTAAAAAATCACATTTCGTCAATGTATTCTGCTACATGTCTTTGCTACAAAAAAATCCCAATAAAAATTAATTGGTTTACATGAGAGTTATAGTGTTTACAAATAGCAATATATATACTGGGATTTGTAAAAAAATTCATTCATTCATTTTCATTTTTTTTACTAATAATGGCGGCGATCAGCAACTTATTGCGGGACTGTGGCGGACATTCTGACACTGGGGTGAAACTGACTTGGTGTCATTGACATCCCCAGTGACATCAATACAGTGATCAGTGCTAAAAAAAAAGCACTGACACTGTACTAATGACACAGGGCAGGAAGGGGTTAATGTGAGGGCAATCAAAGGGTTAACTGTGTGCTGGATGTGTTTTACTATGGGATGGTGTCTGTGTGCTTCACTGTAAGCAAACTGCTTTGGATGGCTGTGCTGTGCACAATTGATGGATTGATGGCCGGCTTTAGAATCACTTGCAATTGAGGATGCCTTATTTGGCCCCCAGTGTGGTCAGTGCTATTGAAGAGGGCAAGTTGGTATTAGACTCTTCTACTCTGGCTAGGAAATATGGAAACTGTGGGAATGCATTGATTGTATCCTTAGAATACATGTAGCAACTTGGAGAACCTTTATCAACACATAGCACAGTTCCCTTTGTCAGGGAAAAAAATGTTTAATTTAGGGCTCATTTCGGGTCAGTAAGGCTCCATGTACACCTAAGCAGTTTGCTTTTTGTCTGTTTTGCAGTTCATTTTGTGCTTTTCTACATGCGTTTTTACCACATTTTGTGTTTTTGTTCAGCTTTTTTTTTTTCTTTTAAAGTGGAATTTGTTTTTGCTGGGCAAAATAAAACTGCAAAACGCGGCAAAAACACACTACATGCATTTCAGCAGCTTCTCCATTGAAATCTATTGTAGCAAAAACCTTGCTTTTTGCTTTTAAACTTGTTTGGGTAGAGCACTGCATGACCGCACAATTACTAGTTGAAATAATGCAGTGCCAAATAGCAAAAAATGGCCTGGCCAGGAAGGGGAGTAAATCTTCAGGAGAGCAAATGGTTAACAGGGACATAGACAGCAATACAAACTGACAGGGATTTTAATCCCTTTCCACTTGATCCAAAACTAACAAAAAAGTTTTGCCTTTTAGTTACCGTATATACTCGAGTATAAGCCGACCCGAATATAAGCAGAGGTACCTAATTTTACCACAAAAAACTGGGGAAAACTATTGACTCGAGTATAAGCCGAGGGGGGAGGAATAGTGCCCCATCGTTGGTGTCAGTGTGGGAGGAATAGTGCCCCATCGTTGGTGTCAGTGGGGGGAGGCATAGTGCCCCATCATTGGTGTCAGTGTGGGAGGAATAGTGTCCCATCGTTGGTGTCAGTGGGGGGAGGCATAGTGCCCCATCATTGGTGTCAGTGGGGGGAGGAATAGTGTCCCATCGTTGGTGTCAGTGGGGGGAGGAATAGTGCCCCATCGTTGGTGTCAGTGTGGGAGGAATAGTGCCCCATCGTTGGTGTCAGTGGGGGGAGGAATAGTGCCCCATCGTTGGTGTCAGTGTCAGTGGGGGGAGGAATAGTGCCCCATCGTTGGTGTCAGTGTGGGAGGAATAGTGCCCCATCGTTGGTGTCAGTGGGGGGAGGAATAGTGCCCCATCGTTGGTGTCAGTGTCAGTGGGGGGAGGAATAGTGCCCCATCGTTGGTGACCCCTGCTCCAGCCTGGGCTCGCTCGCTCCCTCCCTCTCCCATGGTACACACTTACCGGTCAGATGTCTTCCTTCTCCGGCCGCTCTCCTCCTCTTCACTCGCTCGATCTTCGCGGTGCCGCTCGGCTCCTCCTCTCCAAGCTCCACCTCCTCGCTGGTGATTGGACGCCTGTGTGCCTCTCCTGAGCTACAGTTCCGGCGGCCAATCACCGGCGAGGATTGATCCCGGGGGTGTGTCCAGATGACAGGGACGGCATGTCATCTGCAGACGTGGACTCGAGTATAAGCGAGGGGGCCGTTTTTCAGCACAAAAAATGTGCTGAAAAACTCGGCTTATATTCGAGTATATACGGTATACTTTAAGCACAGGCATGGGGGGTTAGTTTAAGGATTGGAGGGTAAAAAAGGAATTGGCGCCTGGAGGGAACCACAAGTACAGAGATCCTAGTATGGATAAATACAGCAAATAAAATCACATACAGTACAGATAAAATATGACATATAAGGCATTAAGTCCAAAAGATCAAAAGTCCCAGATAGGATATGACAGGCGAAGACAGCTCCCCATAGAGTGAAGCAGTACTCTGCAGGAGATAAAATCGAACAGAAGGGGGCGCCAATCTGAGTGTAGAGGGTTAATACTTTAACGGTATCAAAAGGAGTAAAAAACTACTCAGAAACATAAGAAGTTAAAAGGCAAGGTTTTTTTATGGAATAAAAAAAAAAAAAAAAAAAGCAAGGTTTAAAATCATCCTCTGGTAAGCTGTTTGTCAGCCAGCAGTGTGGTAGTGGGTCCTGGTCAATTGTGATGAAAGGGGAAGGAGCCGTCAGCTGTCAACGGTGCAGGAGATTTGAAAATGGCGCCGTTTACCAGCGTGGACCGCAAGGAAATCCTGGACTTAGGCAGGCGACCAATGGCAGAGCTGCAAGGGACTCACATAATTTAGAGGGAGAAGATCGGACAGTGCGGGCTGATTTAACTCAGCAGAACAGCTAGAAGTGAAGACTGGATCAGCAGCATGGATCAGTGGATGGGATCGGAGCGCCGCTATGTTTCAGCGGAGCCACACATAATAAAGATATATATTGTATGTACAGAAATCGTGTGAATTATTAATAATGTAACATAAAATATAATAAATAAAAAAGGGAGGTGAACATCGAAGCTGGTGGGAATAGCATATTAATTATGGAAAGGAATATAATAAACAATTATGATCCAATCCTCGCTGCTGATCCTGTCTTCACCTTGAGCTGTTCTCCTAGTTAAAGCAGCCCCCCCCCGTCCGTCTTCTTCTCCCTATAAAACATGTGAGTTCCCTGCAGCCAGTTAGGTCTGAAGAAGAAGCAAGCGCTTTGAAATTAATCACCTGACTTCTCCTCGCTCTGCCATTGGTCGCTCGCCTGGGTCCGGGATTTCCTTGCGGTCCAAGCTGGTAAATGACGCCATTTTCAAATCTCCTGCACCGTTGACAGCTGACAGCTCCATCCCCGTTCATCAGGATTGACCAGGACCCACTACCACACTGCTGGATGACAAATGGCTTACCAGAGTATGATTTTAAACCACGCCTTTTAACTTCTTACGTTTCTGAGTAGTTTTTACTCCTTTTGATACCATTAGAGTATTAACCCTCTACACTCAGATTGGCGCCCCCTTCTGTTTGACAGTGCAAGGGTTCATGTACACGGCATTTGGAAAACTCTTCTGAGCGATGGAAACTGACTGCTGGAAAACGTAGGTTAAAAAACATCAGTTTAGCTGCGTTTGCATACCGCATTTGTGTTTAGAAGCGTTTTTAAATGATAACCTCAGGAGACTTTCCAAATGCCCAGAATGCGCTGAAAAATAGTACATAATTAACTATTTCAGACATTTTGAGAGGAATAGAGAGAGCAGAAGCAGAGAGAGCAGTATATGTTGAGATGACCTGTCTTTTCTGGTTGTATTCACTATGGATCCCATCATGAGCATAATGCGGCACGTTCTACCATTTTTTTCTTCACGCGAAACCTGGAACTGCCTGCGCTGGTGTACCGGGTCCATTTGAATACATGGAAAACGCTTTGTGTGCATTTCTGATGATGAAAAAAGGCTCTGGACATGGAACAGTTAAACGCTTCTAAACGCAAAAGCTTATAAATGCGGTTAATCGCGTTTACATGAGTTTGGTGTTTGAAACGCAAGTTTGGTGCGTTCAAAAAAGTAATTGTAAACTCAACTGCCTGTAAATGACTGTAAACGATGATGTGTATATGGACACATAGGAAAACATTAGGGAGAGTTCAGAGGCTGCTGAAAAGGGCGCGCTCCTGAACGTCAGTTTATCAGTTGCCAGGCGCAGACTGACCATTGGGGGCCCGGGGTCAGCAGGGGGCCCCGTGAGATGTCCCTGGTACCTTTCATAGGCTTTTTTGGGTGTGATTTGAGCGTGGGTGAGGACACAGGGGCCCTATGATCCCCAATTGCCCGGGGGCCCCATGAGTTGTCAGTCCGCCCCAGTCAATTGCAGTGTACATGAGTCCTAAGGATTGAGCTGTCAGATGTTTATAGTGAAGGGAGACTTCAGGTCGGTTTGTGATATCTGTGCTGGGAGTTGAATGCTAGAAAATAACAGTGCAAAACTCTAGCA